>VWPW01021863.1:216216-256660 GCA_013389825.1 Crypturellus undulatus
TGCCCGGCGCGGCGGGGCCCGGCTGCCTCCGGGGGTGCTGCGGGGGCAGCAGGAGGCGCTCGGGCGGGCGCCGCGGGCCGGGGCCGCGTTTGACAGGAGCGCGCGGAGGCTGCGCCGTTAGCGCCCGGTAGTGCCTCAAGGGAGAGCGGGGCGGCAGCGTGCGGCGGCCGTTGGCGGCGGTTGGGGCGCCCGCCGCCCTCATGGGGTGCCGCGAGCTGGGGAAGAAGAAGCAGAAAAAAGCGGTTAAAACATGAAGAGTTCGTTGGTGACAGGCGTCGCTGTCGGCGGCGGAATCGGGTGGCTGTGCAGAGCGCGGGAGCAGTGAAGCCTTCCCGAAGGCGCGGCGGGGCCGCGGGTGCAGAGCGCCGCGCTCTGTGCTCGGGAGAGCTCTCTGAGTGCCCCTTTATTGCACTGCAGAGCGCAAGCCGTTCCCTACGGCTGTCTTCTCACCGAGTGCTTAGGCTGTAAAACGCAGCCTAAGTCACAGCCGTCGAAACAGTTCTGAAGTACCTGGAAAGTGCAGTGCAGAGGGTAGGTAGGTGCTCCCGTCTCCGTGAGGTCTACCAGTGTAAACCCGGCTTGTGACTCATGCACATTATATCTAATCTGGGTCTGGAGATTGAGCTCTGCAAAACAAAGACTTTGTAGCTCTGGTTATAGCTTTTCAGAGCATCCTTTGCCTAGCTGGTAAACAACTTTTCAATACAAATTTGAGTGATTATGGTTTTATTTTTTATTTGGGAATTACTATTTGAACAATGGCACTCTTAAACATTTGAACTTTTAAAACGGTCGTGCGACATCTCCGTTATGTGGAAGTGACAAGAGCAGTCTGGTAGTCACTCGTGGTCAGGTGGGAAAAATAATGGTTAGGAAGTTGTTTTCTGGTGTTTTCTGTGTTACAGTTATGTTTGAAGCTGTCACTTTAACAGCAGGTAATAAATGGGAGTGTTGAGCAGCTTGCGAGTGACCAGATCTCCAGGATCCGCCATCAGGAGCTCCATGGTGGCGTGATCAGGGAGACTGCTCTTACAACTGTACTGCTTGTCTTGAGACAAGGGAAACTCTTTATTTCCTTCCTCAGAGTGTAATAAAATGTCAGTATTGTTTAAGGATGGTATTGCTTGAATTGATGTAAAGAAAAATTGCTTTGGAAACATCTCTGCTGGTACCCTGTTTATGAGAAGTCTTACAGTTACGTAAGCAGGAGGCAATAGGGAGGAGTATGTGGTAAAACTGAAGTTCTGACCTTGAAATATTTAACGTTATAAAGCTAACTGCCATATAACATGGTCCATTTTTTTGATATAAAAAATGTTTCCCAGTTTTGCTTGAGACTTAGCTAATAGAGTTGATGCTGTAGTTTTCTAGTTTGTATCTTTACTGCAGTTTGTATAGTGCCTTGTTGGTCAACTGGTAGTAAATATTTTTATAGTAATAATCAATCTTAAAAAAATGTTTGATCACTTTTGAGCACATTACAGCTGGAAGTACAAGATGCTTTCACACTAACTTGAAGCTGAGTACATATGCAAACTTAATTTTTGGTTCTAATGCCTTGCATGCGGTTATTCTTATAATTGGATTGTATGTTAAGTGTTGAACATGACTTGGGGAATTTCAGTGAGAGACCGGTAAAATATACTTCCTCATACTTGCTATGTATTACTATTTCAAATGTATGAATGCATTTTTTTTTTTTAACTCCTCTCTCTTTTCCCCTGCAGCTGATTTTCTTGCTGCATCCAGATACAGTGTGGTATAGGTATTGTATTTGCCAAATAGGCCTTTGAGTGTGTTTCCCTCACAAAACCAAGCACATCTGGCTACTAGGGTGGAATTCATAGATGCTGGAATGAATTCTCAGTACTGTCTAAAAGTAGTATATATAAAGTGATAATATATCTTTCCTGAAGAGAAGAGAATGTGAAGGAGGCTAAAGCAGATGTGGATAGCTCCTTCGACCCTTTGCACATGAGTATCCTTTTCTCATTTGTTTGTTTCATATTTTTAAATATTTAAATAGGTTTGTGAGTGGAGGGTAAGCCATATCTGCTCCCTTTGCTGTTGCAGTCAATCCATAATGCAGTGGATGTAGGGGGGAAAATTAAGCCTTCAATAATTATCCCTTGGTACCAAGAAGAAATTCCACTTGTCATTAACTGTCCATGACTGCAGCTGGCTTTGTTATTTGTCTGAGTGCATCTACTTCAAATAAGGATGGATGAAATGCAGGACTTTTATATGTTTTAAGACAGCCTTTAAGATATCATTTTGTACTGTAATGTTTTCCAAGAGTAAACAGAGAGCAAAATACAGCATGGAGACTAGTGCAGTGCTTCAAGGAGTCTACAGAAGGCAGACTTAGCTAGCTTCTCGACCTCCTCGTCTGCCGAGAGTTTACATTTTTATTTATTCAAGTTTTAAAGGAATAGCCTTAGGCGTCCAGTCTTAGTGCACGTTACTTCCAAAGATAAAATCTTAATTGTAGAGGACTATGTCGTTAGTATTCTCTAAAATATAAGAAATGCATAGAAAATTGGCCAGGAGACCTCTGAGAATTTTCTAGCATTCAGGAAGAGACAAAAAAAAAAAAATCCTGTACCAAATTGTGAAGACTTAAGAGAGCAATTTGTAAATACATAACACAAGAAATGTTAAATGTAAAATGATTTGTTCTTGTAGGTTATAAATGTTTTCCTTATATTTAACAGTCTTGGTAATTTTGCAAATACTTTTAATTTGTAGTTTGACTTAATGTAATTTCAAGTCCCACACTATTAGTATTCCAATATGATTTGATGAATAATTCTCTTTGACTCTAATTTGCATTTTGGTATATGACAATATTTTGCTAATACCATTTGTATGGCTCATTTTGAAGAGTTATTTTAAGGTCTAAGTCTTCTATAATTTGATGATACCTTGATTTAATGGCAGGTAGAAAACTTTTGAAACTGATCATATATGGTTGAATTTGACTCATCACTTCAGTGCAGAAGTCATGGTGAGATATGAGGTACGTGTGCACAGCTTACGATGTCTAAGTGGACAGATGCTTCATTTGCAGCAAGTGAAGCCTGTAAAAGTGAAACAGTTAAGTTTTTCTGCGCATTGCCACATGTGCATGGAGCCACGCTTGCTGGGGAGCATCGTGTGCCCCTGCTGATGCCTGTCCTGCATGGACAGCAGTGCTGCATGCAGCACCTACAGCAACGCTGGGCCTGGAGCAGCCCTGCTGCCTCCCGCTCTGGGGGCAGTGAGACAACAGCTGGTGAGTTGCAGTACAGGCTGTTTAAAGATTGTCTTATTTGTGATTTCTCCTAGAATAGGTATTCGTTGTGCAGCTGGGTGAGGAGGGGGTTTTCTTCTAGCTGCGGCTTGGGCAGGAACCTTACGAAACCTTATTTTTGTAAGGCCCAGTTGAAGCTATGGGGGGAGGTGGGGATGGTGTCACAGACCTGAGCCAGCAATGAGCACACAGCCTGTTTATTTTCAACAGGTTTATAGACAAAGAGTAACCAGTGCATAAATAGTGGTGATGATACTCGAAGTTGCTTGCATGTCCTTTTTATTTGTCATTCTTTTTTTGTTAACAAAGGTATGTGTGTGTGTGTGTGTGTGTGTGTGTGTGTGTGTGTATGTGTGTAGGAAAGTCAAGAGCTGCATCACAGCTATTTAGAAAGCAACAAGATTTGCAAGCCTTGTCACCTGTTTTATTTGAACTTGTTCAGGTATTTCCTTTTGTATATCGTGAATATTCAGCAGTGTAACTAAGTTATTTGAGGTAGGGAGGGCAGTATTATCTCCTACCTTTAGTAAACCTCATCAAAAGATCCCTATCCCAAAAAGTAACTTTCTTGCTTTAGCATTTTTTTTTTGTCTTTGGAATAGGACTAAAAACCTGGGTCCAATACCAAATGCTTGTTTATTGTGTTTTTTTCCATCTACTTTGTTCCTGCTTTTCTGAATTCTTTCTAGGATAAGCTTAACATTATGAAGGAACTGAAACAAGTCTGCAGCTGTTACTTCCTTGCAGTTGGACACCTGAAGAGTGAGACAAGTTTTAAGACTTGCTGGATGCAGCTGTTTCTTTTTTTTAAGGAGGGATTGCAGAGGAATTATGTTTGATACACTGTACATGTGTGCATGGTTCCTGCTAACTCTTTAAAGAGTTGAAATAGGACAAATCACTATGTTTTCCTAAGATGTGAGCATGGTCTGAGTGTGTTACTGAATTTCTCTGGAGAAATACATATGTACATACACACCTCTTCCCATCTTTATGCACTCTAATTAGGACATGCTTAACACTTTGAGGCTGTGATCTTGGGTGTCTGCTTTCTGAGTTATCTGATCTATCTCCTGATGGGATAAATAGTTCACATTCTTTTGGAGCTCACCGCTACATTGTTAATGAAATTATCATAGGTGATTTTCTTGGGGGTCATGATTTTAGTATTCCATATGCATTAGTTGCTTGCAGGAGCTTGTGCACTAAGGAATTGCAAGGTTCTGATCTTTCTGATTTTAAAAAATTCAGACTGATTTTTATATATGATACTTTGAGTTTATGCAAGTTCTTCTTGAAGTGCTAAAATATTTGCCCTTATTTTTACTGCTCTGCTGTTTGTTCGGAGACAACATCTTCCTTTGGGGACAAAAAGGCTGTCTAGATATGTTGTGCCCAGACTAGTCTTAAAATATTTCTTCACGTTTGTTAGAACGTTATATGCAGCTTCAGTATGAACAATGTTTTCAAATTGATAGTTTTCCCCTGTGCATGATGTACTTTCTGTGCGGCTCCCCACTGATATGTTGTAACCTAAAAGCAAGTGGGACATTGCATTAGAGGTAGATATTCTAATTAAATAACTTGATTCTGGGCCTTTAGCTATGCGAATCAGGTGAAATTTTATCTAAGATAACAAGGCAATCTTGTCTTTGGGCGAAAGAGATGAATTTCTCTAGAGGAAGTTTAAATTCTCTAGGTAATATGATATCCCTTTTTAGCTCAGGATTAAGCCTTGAGCCTGTCATTATCACTAGCATACATTAGTTCAGGGAGTATCTGAAGTTTATAAAACCTACAAGAGAGTAGCACTGTTTTGATAAGGTATGTGAATGAAGTGTATCCTGTTATTTGTGTAATGTATGGAGTCTATGGTGGATTGACATGGGAAAGTTCAGGGCAATGAGTGCAGTCCTGAGAGAAGCCTTTTAAAAGAATTTAAAAAGAATAGTTTATTAAAGTGAATTTTGTATATGAAGGAATGTGAAAGCGCATCAGAGCTTTTAAGTTTGGTGAAATATGTTAGTGACACTGTCATATGTTAAGGGTTCAGAGATTAAAAGGGCTGCTAGCACGCTTGCTGGCACTTTTGATATTAAATCTTTTGTATACAATGTACTGGAGTGCTTGAAAGAGGCAGGCATTTTTCTGTAAAGCCCAGAGATATGTATAGGCTTTAATCACAAAACTAACAGCATAATAATTACCTGATGAATATTATCTGTGTGTTGCAAGTAATATTTTTTCTGGCTTGTAAGAAAAATGTTACCTGGATGAATAGCTGTGCAGCAGACCTGGGGGAATGGCCAGGGCTGCAGTCTTGGCACCATCAGTTGCACAGCCGGGGAATAGGTGAAGGAAAGCTGCCCTGTTATACCCATTCTTGTACTGCTTTGTAGAAGCAGACAGTCATCCCAGAGACTGGGGATGGGGTGATGGGTTTACTTTGGATGTTCTCTGATTTCAACCTCTCTTCCCCCCCCAAATATTTTTGACAAGCTCTGTGCAGAAAATGATTCCACTCCCTTTTAGAACGGTATTGATGAAGGATTGTTTTTTTCCTAAAGAAGTGCAGAAGAAGACCTGTAACTGTCAGTAGCCCAGGTGAGTGCTGGCCGGCCAGCCGGCGTGTAGGTGTGCCTGGAATGTAGCCGGGCAGTGAAGGCTGCAATCAGTCTCCTTGCATTTTCCTCCCTTGAGAAACATCCTGTGGAAGGGGAGGTATCAGGAAATTCCTTGAGGGTTAATTTAGTTGTATAAATGATGCGATGGAGGATACACCACCGTGTGTTGCAGCAGTAGATAGGCGTGGTGAGGCAAGTTCTGCCTTTGGTAATGAGCGCTGGTTGCTAGTCCTGGCTAGCAGGGTGTTGTTTGGGATCTTGGGAGAGAGGCATGAGGTACCTCAAGCACTGCAGGAGGATGATGACAGAAGCAGGTAGCTGCTGTCTTTGAGCATAGCCAGGGAGAGGAAAGTGTCTTCTGCTTCAGAGTAAACTAACTCGCATGAAACTGATTGTGTGCGGAGAGAACCCAAGACTGTTCTTGGTGTCCGCAATTAAAAAAAAAGTGCGATGCTCCATATTTACTGCTCATGGAGTTTTGCACCAAATGAAAGGTGGTTGTGTTGTGGTCTCTGGTTACTCTGATGGATTAGTAACAAATCTGGACCACAGGGATGGATGTAAGCTCTGTGATGCATTGGCAGAGCTCTGTTAGATTGTATCTGAGCTTCCACAGTCCTTGTAGAGTTTGGAGGCAATGCAAAAGGGAGGAAGCCAAAGTTGTCTAACAGGTTGTAAACCCCCCTTTTTTGCCCTCCTTCCTTTGCTTTTCTTTCTTCTCCTAGCACCTTTGTGTACACACACTCTCTGCTTTTGGGGCATGTAAAACTGTTGGTATTGCTTGTTTTCTGTAAAAGACAAGCACAGAAAAGCTCTATAGAGATCCAATATATATACACCATCCCATTCCATACTAGCCTCTGGACGTGTCTTGTTATGTTTGCGGTAGCAATTTCTCTTCTCCCCAACCTGCTTTGTTTGCACTGTGCTAGAGGTATGCTTGGTGCCGCACAGAATAAATAGTTACCTCTCTTGTGCTGAAGGGAGGCCCAGCTGAAAGAAGGGAAGATGAATCTGAGCGTATAGAGAATTTGATGCAGGGATTCAGCACATAACCAGTGCTCATCAAATAGGGCTTTCTGTGCATCGTTTAGTTGGCTTTTTTTCATGGCAGAAATCTGAGTTTGATTTGAGTGAAGTCAGGCTGAATAATAAAGATGATTTTTTTTAGGAGTAATGCTCCAGGCAGAAATAGGAAAGTGGAAATTAACACAGAGGTATTAGAGAGATGAATTTTCCAAAATGTTTAAACAATTTGTCAAACTCTTATGCTACTGTACATATGCATTAGCAAATATAGTCTGACAACAGTTTTATGTTTCTATCTAAAGTAAATGCTTTGAGCTATATTTTTAATTTATTTGAATATAACATTAAAAATACCCTTTCATGTGGGAAGACTGGCATTTTAAGAATATTTAAAGCTGTTAATGGACTGGTTTCCAGCTGCATGGCTGGACTGCTGACTTCACAGATACCATTTCCTTTTTTTCAGATTTTTACAACCTCATATCTTCAGACTTTTGAACGGGGATGGTGGGGAGGAGGAGCTATTTTTATTTTCCATCGGTAGCTGTAGAGCAGCTCTAAACTTATTTTTTAATTACTGACAAATTAGGTACCAATGAATCTACTTGACAGGAGGTATTTCTGTTATTAGTTGATACTGCCTGTGTTATCTTACTGCAACATTTATTTTATGCCATTCCCATAGAAGCATTCATTTCAGGAAGTTTTTGATCTAAATCTTTGATCTAAATTCAGTTAATTTTTTTTTTAAATACATAGTGCTTTGTTCTATGCAGAATTGGATTGTGATTTTGAACTTTTGAAGTCTATGACTTACTATAATTACAGTTGCTAATATTCTAAAACAGGTTGTATACTTACCTGTAAAGGGCAGAATGTTTCAAGATGGTATTTTACTGCTGGCAGCTAAGAAGTTTATGTTAATTATGTTAATTATGTTAATTTATGTTAATTATGTTAATTAACATAATTAATTATGTTAATTATGTTAATTAACTAAGAAGTTATGTTAATTATGTTAATTATTTGATAAATATTGAGTTGTGCGCTGTCATTGTGCTTCTAAAAATTTGCAAGTACAGAAAATTTCACTTAGATGTTAGTGTATACGCCATTATAAAATATTTTTTTAAATTCACTAATGGCTTACTGACTCTTGCTAATGCCTCTTAAGAAATAATTGGACTTTGTGGCTCTAATAACACATATATCTACCTAATACTTGCTCCTCCTGAAAGTCAATAAATTTGAAAAAAGCCTATCCTATCCTGGGTCTATTTTTATCAACTAGGAGAGAAGGTGTTCTCATCTGTCGGTTCATTAGAAAGTCTGTTATATGAAATATAGAAGTTTGATTTCCTTTCTTTGAAAGATTCTCACTCTTTTTACAAAGAAGATAAACTAAAAGGAAATCTAATTTAGACTAAATATAGACTGATTGTGTACATTTGTGTATAAGTGAAAGCAAACCTAATCTTTACTATTGTTTTGAAAGTGTAAGTATATAATAATAAATTATGCTGATTTTTACAACTGCAAAGGTTGTGTTACGTTTTATTATCTTGCGATATGTTTGTACTTTTTCTTTTTTTTTCTTTTTTTTAAATTCTCAAAGTGTTTTCAGTAATGATGAGGGAGTATGTTCTGAAAGGTCCTCACTGATTATCACTATTATAGAAATTAAGGAGGTGTGTGCTGTTGTGGCTTAAAGTAGGCTCCATGAGTCTGTATGCTAAAATATGCATTGGGTGATAGCCTGGAAGTAGCTTTCAAGGGGACTTGGAAACATTTAAAATTACAGAAATATTGTTTTAAGTCTCCTTCTGTGTGGGTTTTTTTTTTTTTCCCAGGCTCCTAAGGGCTTGTAAAAATGAGAAACAGTGAACAGTGTTTTTATTTAAAAGATAAGAGATGAATAGGCAATTAGGTTTATAAAATTATTCCATATTAATGAAGAGCAGCTTTGAAGTAATGTAACACTAAAAAAGTCGCATTTACTTTGGAATCTATTCATGTGTTGGAGTGTGTATAGGTATACATTGATGCTGAAGTCAGAATCCTGGCTGTTGCACCATATGTTAGGCCACAGGGGAGACCATGATGGTCCTTGCCGTGGAGCAGATGGAGATGGGGAATGGGAATGGCCATAAGAACTTGGCAGCGCTGCCTAGCAGTTTCAGCTGGTAATTCCATGTTTCTAAAACTAAGAGCACTTCAGTGCTGAAGGTAGAAGCCAAGTGTAGGTCAGGTGTAAGTGAAAGATCAGGAGGGCATACTGGTTTGTTTATATTGTGACTTTTCTTTGGCTTAACTGGTTTCGCTTTTAAATTATGTATAATTCTTTTGCCCCTTGCATATGGGATCTAGAAGCATCTGGAGAAGAAAAAGAATGAGGGGAAAGTATAACTCCCTTTTCAGATACAGCTTCAAACATGAATTAGAAGATTGATAGATAACCTAGAATTAAGAAGATTGATATTTAAGATCAGTTTTCTTACTAACTTCTTTTGAGTGCTGAATATCTTATAGCTTTCTATCTGTCTGTATAAAGGAAGAACATTGGCCCTTGTCCTGCTGAGACTGCCCATTGGTACCTATCCCTTCCTGCCCCAAGGACCCCCAAGCTGAGCTTTGAGTTATTCCATTTACACCAGTGACAGGGTTAAAAGCCAACTGCCTTTAACATTGGCTTCTTGTCTAGTCTCCAAGTCATTAACGCAAGTCGGGGGTACTAAGGTACTGTACTTGGTGCTTAAGCTTCTTTGAAATATTATATCTCCATAATTCTGTGCCATACATTTTTATGAGTGGGTTTGTTCTCAAAATAATCTTGCCCTGGGAAGCTCTAAATACGTACGATTTTTTTTCCAGAACACTTATCTGGTTAGCTTGGTTAAATGACTCGCTTGGAGTGAAAAGGGTAATGGAAGCGTGAGTATCATTCTGTGTCTTTGTTTAATGCACATTTTCTGTAAAATGTTAGCTTCTTTGAAATGCAGGAACACATTTCCAAAATTAGAAGGTCAATGCCAGACAGGAAGCATGTTTTCCATCCTGTTTTCTAATAACTAGTATTATGTGATAGAAACTTGGAGAGGATGGTTTAAGCTTGTGCAGTGGGAAATGGCTAGCAGAAGTGATTTGGGACTAGACAATTAAAAACTTTAATAAAGAATTAAAGGTAGATAAATGCTTTCCATCTGATCTTAATACAAGTACCTGGTGAAGGAGAAGCTAAGTAAAGAAGGAATAAAACTGAATTTCAGGATAACATGAAACCTAGATGTAAATACTCTTACAGGGATCCTGCATGACTCTTTTAATTAGAAATATTCTAATCATGAATATAATGGATTGTATTAATGGATGTTTTTCCCTCCAGCTTTTTAAATCCTGAAGTTTACAGCAAACAGTTTCTCAGAATCTGTGTCCCCACACACTCCCTGCTTTTCGGCTCTTTTTGTTCGCTTTGCTTTGTATGTGACCAGCAAGTATTGCTCCTATCTTAGCTTTTGTATCTTTGCTTTACATTCTGTTCCTTTGTTTCTCCTAACTCCATTACCTTCAGCCTGGCCATTGCATTTCTGTCTTTGTGGGTTGTTGGCCCGATTTTGTTGCATTTCTTTTTTCTCTTAATTTCTAAAAGCTGCTAGATTATGGTCATAACCCAAACTTTCTCTTCCCTTGCTCTGTTTTCTTGCTGAGTTGCACGTACAAGAATGCCTTGAGCTTTGTGCTTTCTCTGTATGTTTTCCCCAAAGCCCCTAGAGGTTTCTCTCTCATATTTGCTGGTTGTCTTTTTTTTTTTTTTTTTTTTTTTTCTGTTCATGAGAGGATGGGCTCTGACTCAAGTCTGACTGATGATTTTGAGAGCAACATGAAAGGATTTGTGTTGGTTAGTGAATGACATAACTGCCTTGCTCACAGTTTGCTGCTTAATTACAAGAGGTGATTGAGAGCTGTTTCTAGGTTTGCAGCTGCAAAAGAAGTTGTACTTCATTTCAGACTGACCCAGCTGTGTTTCGGAGGAAACTGGCTTTCACTGCATTATTTTTCAGTAATGTGCAGTGGTTGCTAGATAAGAGGCTCAGGAATACCTTTCTTCTGTAATACTCTGTAACAGATAGCACTATCTACAAACTAGTTTAATAGTGATTCTGAATTGACTACAGTAGGTGCAAGCAGGTTGTCGGTAGCACCTCTTCTAAATAGAAATGTATTAGTGCTGTAGAATTTGCCCTATTTTAAACAGCACTCTCAGACCTTTCAATTGTCTTATATTTTTAACGAGCTTGTGGGCATGCTGTAAAATAGCCTATCTGGTACAACACAAGCTAATGAAATGCTGGAATCCTTTTTATGTTCTGACAGACGTTCCAGTTGTGCTAAACTTGATGACTATCACTGCAGGGTTGGAATCTTTATGACTGCACCAAGTGCAATCTGGTACTTGGAACAAAAAGATAAAAACCATGCGCTGTTTTAAAGTAATCTGTAAAAACAGCTACTTTGACTCGGCATCACCTTTCACAATTTATTACTTGGAGAGGAAAAGCTTTGAATTTTTGGGGGAGTCTACAAAGTATCAAGTATTTCAAATTTATTTCATGGCTTAAAAGGATTTCTGTTCTTAATCCTGCTGATCACTTATGTGAATGCTATTGTGTAGCAAAAACTACTTCCTTTATGTTAGTATTCAGTTTTATTTATAACTGCTTTCAAGCCTCAGTCTTTTGAGTTTTTGTAATAACTGTGCAGCATGTTCACACACAGTACTCACACTAAAAGAATTTTTCATTGGTTGGTATTTTCAAAACCATTTTTAATTAATTTTAGCCATGGGACTTTCACTATATGAGTAGCTTTCATCATGCAGTCCATTATTATAGTGTACAGGTTGATCTAAATTTTGCAGAAATGTCCCAGTGTAAGAAAAATACTCTTTTCGTACTGCAGCTCTTTTGTTATATGCTGTATGTACGTATAATTTTTTTTTTGAATGTGGTTATAAGATTCAAGAGATTCCAAATCAATTCCTTGCTTTTCAAATACTATTCCTTTTGTGTAACATTGTCAAGTGTGGCTTCTAAAAATGTTGCCTCTAACCAAACCTAATTTTGGAAAAATGTGTGCATATTTAAGAATTTTGAACTTTTGATTGATATTAACTGTAACCTCATGGGAATTCCTTGAAAGGAAAATTATGCTTCAGAACTTTTAATATATTTAATATACTTAAGTAGTAGATGGAAAAGGGCAGTAAACCAGATAATTTTGTTACTTCCAGGCTTAATAGTTTCAAGTGAATTTGAATTCAGCTGAACAATTTGAAAAGAAAAAAAGAAGTCAAAATTTGAAAAATTAGGTGCTGGAGTGGAAAAACACAGAACCAAGAGGAGGAGGGAAAAAGTTTCTTTTCGTGTTTTATAGTGGTTTAACTAACTTGGCACTTGTGGTTTATAAAACCTACCAGCATGTGGATCGCTGCTTCTGTGTGAAGTCAATGTACCCCTAACAGATTCTTCTCACTGTCTTACGAGCTGAAATGGCAAGTGGTCTACGTGAATAATCACACCTCTGTGTAGATTTCTTACATGAGTGCTGCTGATCCCCTTTCTGTTGTAGTTCTGAAATACATTGGGCTTTATCCAGAGGTGGTTTTGGTGGTGGCTGTTAAACTATGTGTGTATATGATACAAGAGAGTCTGTCTTACGTTTTTCTGTAATATGCTTTTTTGGCAGGGGGAGCGGAGAGGGCGGCGGGGGGAGAGAATAAAGTATGTTTTGTCTTTCTCTGTGTATTAGTAACCTACTGAAAAAGAGTCTAAAACAACAAAATAAAACCTTGCTTTCTTTGTACCCTCCTCACGTGGATATAGCCATTTTTACACAGTGTTCCTCTACAAATAGCGTGTTAAACCTTTCCTGTGTTAAACCTGCAAGATAATTATACCCTATGCAAAAAAATCCTCATTTCCAAAAAAAATCTCAACCCCAAATCACACCAGCCCTCCTCCCCTAACATGTTGTATTACTACTCCACAGGAAACTGTTGTGCTGAAAGGAAGAATTAACTGGTCTTTCAACTTCAGCCTTTTTATTGTGAGGGAAGATCACAGAAGTGTTACCATGGGGAAAACAGCAGCTAAAGGTAAGGCCTGCTAGCTTTTATCCAAGAAGAAAGAAAATAGGGAAACTGTTAACTCTTTTCTGAAAGTGGTCAGATACTAGTAATTACTGTTAGATTAAAGAAGGGAAGTTATGATATGGTTTCAACACAAATAACTTCATACTTTACATTGTTTAAGAGCAATTACTAACTTTAGCTTATCTTGGACCTGTTATATACAATTCAGTGAAAGCAACTTTATCCTCTGATGGTCTTTATACCACTGTTCTATCTAAAAAATGAGAGTGTGTTTAGATGTGATATTAAATAAAAAGTAGTCCTTTATTCTGTAACTACTGCTTAATTTAGTAGGCAGGTAACTAGTTATACTGGGAATCAAATTTTACCAAAACAAACAGCATCAGCAGCTATGTTTCACAAGCTCTTGAAGGTAAAATTAACTCTTTTTTAAAATATATTTGTTTATAAATGCACAGTGAAGGTTTGATTTCTGCTGTATCATCTCTAGAGAATTTAATCATGAATTAACTTAAGTACTAAAATAAAGAATGAGACTTAAGCAGTAACAAGTGTGTTTGGGTTAGTGGAACAAAGACAATGTAATAAGAGAAAGTCCTGCTGTCCGAAGCTGAGCTGCTGCTGCTTTTCAAAGCTTTCAAATGAGTAGCTGTCCCCCATAAAACATTGCTAACACTTTTGTGTAACACTCTTGAGCATTCTTCCACCTTCAGCCCAAGTTGCTTTATGTGCTTGTGTGCTCCCTTGGTAAATAATTGTCTCTTGCTATAATAATAGCAGTGGCCATCCATTTAATTGTTGCACCAGGAGTTTATGGAGGAAGCCTACCCCCTTCTCTTCTGGATTTTCTGCATGACTGTTGTCTAAATATACTAAAAGAGACACAGTTCCTGGCAGATAAGATAAACCACTTGGGAAAGCACAAAAGGAAGTAGAAGGAGATGTCTCAGATTCACTCATTCTTGATATCTTGTGTGCATGGAGGTTTGGTGAAGGGCAGCTAAATGTGCTCACAGCCCTGTGAGTTAAGGCCCCTTCTTGGGTTATGGTAGGTCTTAAGAGTCTTGGTCTCATCTTTGTATAGAAATATTGGCATATCTTAGTAACTCGCCTTCGGATGAAGTTTACTGTATGGCGCAGGAAGATCAAATGCTTTTGTCACCCAAAGGTGTTTAACATCTGTCGGGAAGACAAAAAGGATTTCTTTGAGGAAAGGAGTCTCCTGCCGTGTTTTGAGCCCAAGCTAGTGTATCTAAGAAATAGCTGTACAAATTCTGAAAAAGTGACTGCCAGCTACTTTTTCTTCCACAGTAAGCAGCAAGAAAATATGCAAGTCTGAGACAAAAAGCATATGTCTCCTCTTGTAGCACACTCTTCTTTTTGTGTGGTACAAACAAATACCATCCAAAGAGATTGTTGCTGGCATACAAAGCTGTTGTCCTGTTAGTTGAAAAGCTTAACTCTACCCAGAGGGAGGTTTTTGCTTCTTTTTGAGGATCTTGGGCAGGAAACTGGTATTCAATATGGCAGTATTTAACATGAAGTGTAAACTGGCCACCAGCGTTATCTTTTACTAGACTTTATGTTCTAACAGTGCCTCTTCTGCTTGTAATTCTTTTTGTCTCATTCACAAGCCAGTAAAGATAGCTTTGTCTAGTTTCTTCCTTGTCTCTGCTTTCTTGGGTGATAGATGTGGTTACTCTTGCCTGTCTTCTGCCGAGTAATCTTATCAACAGAAGAATTCTGTGGTTACAGATAGGGTAGAGTGTTGTAAACAAAGTGAGCTTTGAGTCAGTAAGCAGAAAACACCACGCTAAATAATCAGTTCTCATCTTGTTTTGTATCTGCTGCATTAGTTTATAAAGTATTCTGTTGAAAACTCTTATTTGGTGAACATATACTAGCATACTGATTTCGTAAATTAGTATATCCTGTACTCTGATATTCTACTTCGAAGAAACAAATCTTTCATGCGGTTTAGGAATATATTTATATAGGGTCTATATTTGTATAGGGTCTAAATGCCTACGTGTATAATATGTACATATGTAATTTATATACCTATATAATACATATACAATATATTTTGTATATCAATATTGTAGAACAATATCTCATTTTTTTTTTTCTGTTTGTGTGGTTTAAGAGCTGAGTAGTGTGTAATTAAGTCCAAAACAACAGGATTTCATTTTTGTTGTTTTGATAAAACTACTTAAAAAACATTGTGTATGCTGTGAATGTAAACTCAGATTTGTCTTTTAAAAAATGAACTTTCTGAGCAGAAGAAGACAGATAATGAATTAAACTGATTTGTTCTTCCCACGATGAACTCAAATACTTCAGAACTAATAGGTCTCTTCTGTCTCTTACTTAAAAATAAAATTTCCATTTTCAAGTCAATCTTTCAGCTTTTAAAGGAGTCAGTCCCTGAACATAGCTAGCTATAGGAGTTGAAAAGAAAATATATTTTGTACCTGCAGAAGAATTGTCCTCTTTCATAACCTCATGTAAGGTTGCACTGAACTGTATATGCTTACCCAGAGATCACCCTCAGTGCAGTGATGGATATAATACATTTCCAATTCTTAATCTTATTTTCAGTAATCTTTTGAAATGAAGTGTATTAGAATTGGAACTACCAGGATTAGAAACATAGATGGGCATTTTTTAAAAAAAGCATGTATTTCTTTATAAAATCATATTTTAATAAAATCTTGTGGTTTTAATTTTTTTTTTTTTATTTTAAAAATAATTTATACATTTTTATCCACCCTTTTCCAGTTGACATCAGAAGAGGCACTTCACACAGATCATAAATCTGTGTAGACAGTGCAGACTTTTTTTCTGAGTGGTGGGAGGTGGTAGTGGATATAGGGTGTCTCACTTGAAGACAGATAAGTAATTTTTACTGTTAATAGTTTTTTTTTTATCTGCTTAGANTATACATTTTTATCCACCCTTTTCCAGTTGACATCAGAAGAGGCACTTCACACAGATCATAAATCTGTGTAGACAGTGCAGACTTTTTTTCTGAGTGGTGGGAGGTGGTAGTGGATATAGGGTGTCTCACTTGAAGACAGATAAGTAATTTTTACTGTTAATAGTTTTTTTTTTTATCTGCTTAGATAAAATACTCAACTTTGTAACAGTCTTCCAACCTTGAAGGCTGGAATGCATAAAGGCAAGGGGAGCCTTTGGGGAGAAAAAAAGAGAATCTTGCTTTTATTCAGACACATTTTTGGACACTTTGGCATGTGCTGGGTCAGTTTTGCTCAAAGATCTTAAGGCATGCATTTCTGGCTGTCAGGAGCAACTGATAGTGACGGGGCTTCAGGTTTATTATAAATGAAGGTGTCTTCACTAGGAACAGGAGAGATATTTAAACTGCTACCGAAGAATTCACTGCTTTTCATTGATGTCTTCATCTCTTGTTTTCATGATTTTTTTACTGTTTCATTATAGAAGAAGTGTGTCCCTGAAAGTGTCCCATTTCAGCATTCATGTTTGCTACAGTATTTCCAAGATACGCATTAACCTCACTGTGATGTAGGAATTAAATGAGGTGGTGATGGTCAGTGAAAAACCATCTGGTGTGCAGGCTGTGGTCTTTCAGATTCTTTCATTTGGCCTTGATTTTTCTGATCCTGAAAGGCTGTCATCTCGTTTGAGATCTTACACTGGTAGAAGGATGTTCTTTCATGTCTCCTTTTCTTCTGAAAGGAAGGAGTCACTCTGTCATCCTCACAGGAAAAAGACTTTTCCTTAAGTTCAGATGGCATTTCCTGTATTTCAGTTTGTGCCCACTGCCTTTCATCTTATTGCTGGGCACCGCTGAGAAGAGTCTGTCCCCATTTTCTTTACACTGTCCCATTAGATATTTATATGTATTGATCAGATCCTTCCTGAGCCTTTTCTTCTCCAGGCTAAACAGTTCCAACTCTCACAGGCTTTTTTTTTTTTTTTTTTTCTGTTTATATGAGAGATGCTCCAATCTCATCATAATCTTTGTATCTTTTTGTTGGACTCACTCCAGTAGCTCCATATATCTTTTGCACTGAAGAGCCTAGAGTAACACTTGCATGTCCTCTAAGAAACCAGAGGCATGCCTCTGCATAATTATTTTATGGATAATTATGCTTAGTCTTTTTTTATAGGAAAATAGAAAAACGCCAGAAGAAGCAGCAGGGAAAATTTAAGTCAGGGCAGGGCAGTACGTATCCAACCACTGTGAACTGTTGGATCCGTGATTCCTTTCGTCCTGTCGTCTTTTCAGGACAGTGAACTGTCAGAGATGACTGAAGGATTTTATTTCTAACAATGCCTGACCTCAGATTCCATAGTCCTCTATACAGTCACTATACTGCTACCTATTTGGTGTGCTGTTTTAAAAAATACTAAAAGAAGATTTTTTCTGTATGCTTTAGCTAGACAGACTGCTGAGGAAATGCCAAGTTTGTCATGCATGTGAATGTGTTAGCTGTAATAAATATTTTTGCTTAAAAAAACTTGAAACTTAATATATTTATCTAAAACTAAAACTTATATGTAACTTTTTTTCTTAAAAAAATGAAATCTACTGAAATAAAATGGAATAAAAAGTAAAAAATGTGGCCTTTCCTTGGAAAAAAAATCAACAGAAGGCATTTACCTTCTGTTATCTTTAGGAACATGGTTTAGCAGTCATGGTGTTGAAGATTTTGCGGTGGGACTCAGTGATCTTGAAGGTCTTTTCCAACCATAATGATTCTGTAATTCTATGATCTATAATAACACACACATACAGATAGGAGTCTATCATATTAATTTTTCTGCCTGATTTTATTGTATATGTGTGTGCATGCTTGAGAGAGATGTTGTATCTGTAGTTTAGAATAAGAGACAGCCAATGCCACCCGCCTTTGAGTAAACTGTTACAATTAGAGCAGGGTTACTCTATAGAGCTAGTAAGTTGTTTTCTGCAACTAGATTTAATAATGTAATATGGAATACTCAAAAGCTCTGCTTTTTCATACTTTGCTTTTCTATATTTAAAAAAAAAGAAATAGTGCAATGAGTAAAATTATAATATAAAAACCTTTCTGATTATTCACTGAGATGAATTTGAAAAAGTCCTTGGAACAACACACTTGGTATTGTTTGAAAGCATTCTGTGTTTTACTGGACATCATTATGAGGTGAATCTTACATTGATTATGTAATGGAATCTTGTCTTTTTAGATTCAAAGAATAATAAAAAAGAGAAACATGGAAAGAATCAGCAGGCAAACAACCCATCTTTAAAAAGTGGTAGGTATTGCAGCTGTCAGGTTATTAGGAGGTTATTAGATATACTCTTTTTTAAAAAAAGTTTGTATTTGGATTGTACTGTCTCTCAAGGCATTATATTTTATATTTTATATTTTGTATTTATTTTATATTTTGTATTTATTTTATATTTTGTATTTTATATTTCTTTTTTTTCCCCAACCTCCTTGGCTATTACTGATGGGTAGTTGAAAACTAAAACTTCTGTCTACCTCCATTAACAAAACATATTCTGGTACAACAAATGATGCTTGAAATAGTTTGACTTCAGTCTGCTAGTTTTTCTAGTCAAAGGCAAAAATTGGTTGTCTATATAATCCAAGCACTCTTTTTTTTAAGATGACTTATTAATTTGCCTGTTTTTCTAATCATATTCTACCCCTTTCTGTGCCTCTTCTGGCTCTGTTAGCTTCTCTTCCTTGCATATTTGTTGGACCCAGAGTATAGCTTTTCACTTTATTAATCTGAATGATTACTGGATTAAATTGCCTGGAATTTTAACTTTTATTTTAAGCGAATTCTCTTTTCAACTCAACTGTGTATTTTTAATAAACTGAGGAAGCTGCATTTGCCAGAAATAGTCCTGCTTCTTACCAGATTGAGATAGCTACTTCCCGCAACAGGTGCTATAGGGCATGTGCACTGGGAGTGCTGCCAGCGTTCTGTTCAACTTTAACTTTATGCTTTAATGCATAAAGGGGCACTCTCATCTTTGTGACTTGCACTAAGAGGATGGCAGCTTCATATGAGTTCACATTGATTGGTTGAATATAGGGCAGTAAGAAATATCACAAATCCTACTGACTGAAGTAGAAATGTCTTTCAGAGTCCTTAGTTAATTCTTGATAAAATATCACCAGGTTATTTAAACTCTCGCTTGCCTTCTGGTCCCATGCCCTTTCATTCCTAATAGGTGGCCTAGTACAGAGATTTTCTTGGATACCAGAGGAAGAATGACTTAGTGCAATATAGTCATTGGAACAACGTGGAAATATTAACATGTTTAATGGTTAGTTGAGGCAATGACATCACATACAAGTGTGATATTCTGTTATCACCAGCCGTACTAAGCTTTCTGCTATTCCTTTGGTCAGATTCTTGCAGTTTCTTCTATTGTTTTTGAATATTCGCATTGATTGCTGATATTCTTCCCTGTTACTTTGAGACATGAGAGTAAACGGTGGTGTGTCTTGTGTTCTGTCTCTAGCAGTATCAAGTCAAACTGAAGTCAAATAGCACGTCTATGTTTTAAAGTAATGTTGTCTAACACAGCATAAGCCTCCCACCCTCAATGCTTTTCATATGTGAATAGGATAACAAAACTTAGAGTCACTCTAAAACTTCCCTGCCTTTTTCTGTAGTAGAACAGGTTTTGTGCAGAAATTGCACGGGGCAGATGAGCCTCATTATGTCATATTTGTTCTTCCACTGAGAACTCTGCTGTTAGTGTACTATCTGAGCACTGAATTTACTCATGAAGTCTAGACTCAGCTCTGTCAGACATCCAGAGAAAGTGACTTGCTCAAGATCACACACCATCTCTGATTGAAGGAGATTGATAAATCTGATTGAAGGAGATGATAATTTTTTCCTATGTTACTGCTTTTTGGTGGGAAGGAAGAAGAAAGAGCCTCTCTGAGATGAAAAATAAAGAAAGATATCTTAAAGTACCTCAGGCCAACATCCACCAAATTTCAAGACTTTTCAGGAGGATGTGTGGTAGGAGAAGTTGAAGAGGAGAGGAAACAGAGATGTGAAAAGAAAAGAACAGATAGACTAAAGTGGTTAGGGAAATACAGGAGGAGAAAACTTCTATTAGAATGATCACAGCATATGGACGGAAGTATAATGGATGATATAAAATATTTTATACGTGCTATCTTTGCAAGAATATATGAGCCAAAATTAAAGAGAAACTTTTGTCTTTGACAAAAAGATGGTGGGATGAAGGCTAGAAAAGACACAGTTGTATATCAGAAGTCTCTGATCTATGCCAGGAAACCTAGGGATGAGTTGAGAAGATGTGAGGTGCTCCATATGCTTAAACAGCATTTAGACTTTGGCGATACTGCATTAAACTAAATTAAATAAAACAGAATCTTAACTGTTTAAAAGTGACAAAAATCACAGTTTAAATCTTTAATTTAAAAAATATTTAAACTAAACTGAAGTGTTATGTACAGTAGAGGAATATAGAGATACTTTGGCACATCCTTGGAAGCAGACGGAATGCCTGCGAGTGCTGAAGCTGCTGACTGATGTCACTGCAAGGCCCCTCTCTGTCGCTTTGGAGAGGTCGCAGTGCTTAGGGATGCTTCCCCATGAATGAAAAAAGGCAAACAATATGCCAGTCTTCCATAGGGAGAGTATCTGGATACCTGCAGGCTGCTATGCCTAACTTCAGTCTGCTGGAAAACTGTGAGGCAAATCCTCCTGGAAGCCATTGCCAAAGAAATAAAGGACAAGCCTATGCTAGGAACAGTCAACGTGGATTTGCCAAGTGCCAGCCAGGCCTGACCGACCTGACTGCCTTCCCTGGTAAGACGACTGATTCTGTGGACACAGAGCGAGCGGTGATGTTGATCTCTGCTTAAACAGGGCCTTGAGCACAGTCTTTTTCCAGTGCTTTTGCAGCCAAACTGGTGAGATGTGGTTTGGATGGATGGGTAGAAAATTGGCTCAACTGCCGAGCTCAAAGATTTTTGAGCAGCAGCAGGAAGTCCAGCTGGTAGCTGTTACTCATGGCATTTCTCAGAGGTTGATGCCAGGGCTGATGCTCTTTTACCTCTCCTTGGTAGACTAGTGTGAGAGGAAGGGGTACCCCAGCAGCTAGTTTGTGCATGATACCAACCTGGGATGAACAGCTGATGTGCTGGAGGGCAGTGTTGCTATTCTGAGGAACCTGGACATGCTAGAGAAATGAGCCACTAGGAACTGGAGGAAATTCAAAGGCAAATACAGAGGCCTTGCGCCTATAGGAGGCCTAATCCCACGCAACAGTGCAGCGGGAAAGTGGCAGTGCAGGCTCTGGAGGTTGCTGGGTGCCGAGCGCAGCACGAGACAGCAGGGCGCTCTTGTGGGCACAAGCAGCAACTGCACAGTGGGCTCCGTGGCCAGAGCACACCATCCGCTCCTCCCTGCTGTGCCTTCTGAGGCTGTGTTTGGAGCACAGTGCTTAGTGCGGGGCACCCCAGCTGGCAGGCCATCAGGAAAATCAAGGTGCTGGAGCACACAGCGCATGAGGCAAGAGGCTGACAAAACTAGTCTCGTCAGCCTTAAAAGGAAAAAGCTGACAGGAGAGTGTCTTGCTGTTTTGAGTTACCTGACAGATGCATGTAGAGAAGACTCTTCTGAGAGGTGCTATGGGAGGACAAGAAGCAACAAAAACAAGCTGGAACATGGAGAATTCCTATTTTTATATGGAAAAAATTCTTCCCAGTGAGGGTTGTAAACCCTGGGAAAGAGGTCTGGAGCAGTTGTGGTATCTTTGTAGAAATCCTCAAAAGCCATCAGGGCCTCAAGCACGTGGCCCTTATTAGGCCTACTTTGAGCAGGGTATCGTGCTGGAAACCTCCATGGGCCCCTTCTGATTCAAGTTACTTTGTGATTGGCAAGAGTTGTCAGGAAGTGATACAGTATTGGGATAGTATGGGAAAGATCATCATGGTTCACTCACTGAGTTGCATGAGGCAACCGCCTATATTCTGTGTATTTAAACTAATGAGGGCATTTGTCCATACTGTCTGTGTTGGATCACTTTTTTAACATCTGGTGTCATCACACATTATGGTGTTGGTTACAAACTTTATTTTATTCTTTACAAAAATCATAATTATGTTCATTTTTTTCCTTCTTCATTTTCAATATATGCTGATTAGTTCTTACCATACTACTTCAGCATAAAAATCCTCTTCTCTCTCCAATTTTCACTTTGCTCCTGAGCTCATAGAAAATGTTGTGCTTAGTGCATAACAGATTTTTCTAAAGCTATTTTATTCAGCCTACAAGTTTGAGTGGGAAGAAGAATGCAAGTTAAATCATTGTGTGAGCTAATTTTCTTAAAGGCTTTTATTTCACAGAACTTGTATGTTTTCTGGGGCTTTAGAATTAGAAATAAATAGAAATGTGCAGAAAAAAAATGCCTCTCTACCTGTACATGCTGGATACAGAGAAGCTTTTCTTGTGGAAAGAGTTTGATTTGATTATCTCCCAAAACTTGTATGTTATGTATTACAAATGTATTTTCATATCCTTTATTTTAACACTGCAGTAATCAAGTTATAATAAAGACTATCTCTGAGAACTTGGCGTTCATTTGGTGCAGCATGTCATCACAGGTAGAGTAATCCTGCAGTAAACCTCAGACTGTTGTGTGGCAAAAGTGGTTTTAGTATCCTAGGTTTAAGGAGAAGAACCAATGTGTTCTTTTTGGATTTGTGTGCAGCTGACTGCTTGTGTGTGCTGCTTTATGTACTTTATGCTACTTTGCTTCTCAAAAAAGAACTTTTACAAAGCAAAACTTTGCTTCATCATATTTATATTTGCAACCTTCTTGACTTGGCAGAATGACCAGCAGATATAAAGGGTACTGTTTTGGGAAAGGCATTTTTTGATCATACCTTCTTGAAATATAAAGACTTAGCTTATCACCTCTTGTAGGTAATAAAAAAAAAAATCGCTTTGACTGTACCAGTGTGTTAATAAATATTGTGTGACTGACTTCCAAGATGTCTTATCAAACCATCCTTGTTGCACTCACCCTAAATTACAGTGCAGTCTCCCAAATTAGCGCTTTTTGAGATTTTATTGTTATGTAGTTAATAGCCAGATGTTCCCTGCAGCCAAATGTCCTTAGCAGTCTCGTGGACGGATCATTCCTACCCCCTTGAGGCTATTATGCCCCAAAACAAGCAAACAAAAAAGCCCACCCCAGAAAAAAAACCACAAAACCTCAGTTGGCCCAGGAGTCCTGTTTTCTTCTGCTTGAGGCACCATGAGGCACTGTGCCTTTTCAGCTAAATATTGCGATAATAAAACACACTGCTTTCAAACCAAGAAGTATTCTTCAGAGAAGCAGTATGCAAGTGGCTGGAAGTACTGACTTTTCTGCTCGTTTTTTTTTTTTTCCCTGTTTCTCCTCTCCCGAACATTGCAGAAATGTGCTTAGCCATGCCCGGGCGTGTTCTTGAGGGGAATGCCAAGAAACTGAGTTGGATTCCGGCTTTGGTGCCACGTCGGAGTTGGGATGCAGGCTTTGGAGAGTGGCACTGGAGCGAGCACTAGGTGGCACCATGGTACCGTTTGGGGTCGTTTGTTACTGAGCTGCTCTGGAAGATGCCAGGTGTCTAAACAGGAAAAATGAGGAAAAGAGCTCACTTAGTACATGAACAAAAATTCTAGCTGAACTACTCTAGTTGTCGTCTTGTGCATTCATTTAAGTAAATCCTGTCCTATATCTTTGATGTTAGTATTTCATACTGTTATGTTAAAAATAAGTGTAGAAATGTGTAACACCAAGTAAATGTAATATAAAATACTGCCATCCACCTATGCACAAAAAAGGTCTCAACACTGGAAAAAAAATAACATATGGTGATGCTGAAGCTACTTGTTGCTGAACATTATAGCGATATTTACTTCTCCTTACAGGCATTAACTTTTAGGAGACTTTAGAGAGAAAAAGTCATAAAAATGAAGTTAAAAGTCCTTTTTAAAAATTTTTGTTTCATTTGAGATACAGACTAGATGAATCCTTTTGATTTCTAGTGGATTTGGGATAGTATATGATTTCTAATTTACATTTCACATCATCCTTTAAACGCAGAATCTAAGTGGCTATACTTTTCAACATACATCATCTCAGCAGTCCTATGAGGTAGGAAATGCTGCTGTTCCCATGTTACACTTAGAGAGACAAAGGCACAAAGATTAATGTGGTTTGTGCAAGGATGTTTGGGACATCCTTGAGCAGGTGACTGAATCTAGATATCCTTGACTAGTATCTTTTATATGAACAAGAAGAGAATGTGAGGGAGACTTGCATTCATTTTGCCTGTTGTGTGATCAGCACTATGGATTAACAGAACTCCTAAAACTACTTCAAAGGTTGTATATTTTAAACAGATGGAATTTCTATTTTAAAGTAAATATCAGGGAAAAAATGTAATCTACCAAATAGTTGGTCTTTTCTCCTTCTCTTTCCTAAGAGTTCTTTACTGTGTCCTTTAAAAATTGTATTTTGTTTTCTTTTTTATGTCTTCCAGAACAGTTTAATTGGGATGATTATCTGAAAGAGACTGAATCAATAGCTGCCCCTCTACATTGTTTCAGACAGGTATGCTAAGTACTGTTCTGCAAATCTGTGTGAATGTGTGCGTGTTGATAGGGTGATGCTGAGCAACCTTTATATGTACATTGCTTGTAAGCTTCCTCGTTGATTTCTTTTGATCTCAAGTTATATTTTGATAGACACTCTCTGTTGAAACTTTCTGTTCTTGATACATGCCTCAAGCCAAACTTTAAGGGTTTCATTAACATGGTAGCAGTGGTTTTTAAGGAAGACTAGATGTGTGTGCATATACATATATGTAATACAGACAAGATGAGTATACGTGTGCGTAGTAGAACTTTATTCATTGCTTTTTTTTTTTCTGGATCTTCCAAATATGTTTAATTTTGGATCCTCCTATGCAGAGTAATTATTTCCAAGGAGCAGTAGATACTGAAGATGTAAAAAAAGGTGGGGGCGGGTGGGGAGGGAGGGGAGAGAGCTATATGGGGAATACTGAAGCAGTACTACTTGTACAGTGAAGAACATTATTTACCCCTAACCTTCCATGGTACAGAGCTCCGGTTCTTTGGTTGCTTGTGTGTTGCTTCTGCTATATAGAATGTGGGTAGTGGCTAAGTCTAAACATTTCAGGGAGACTTCAGATAAAAAGTTTATTGAAGAGTCAACATGTTGACTATGTTCTCTGAAGTTAACAGCATTATTAATTGTTTCGTAATAGCTAGAGGGAATGGGCAGTGATCATAGAAGAAAAGTTCCTATATACTGTTATATGCTGCCCTATACATTTGATTTAATCTCTGCCTGATGTTTTTGTATGCATTCCGAGCTGAAATTTAAATCAATAATCCTATGTGAGCTAATGATCTCCAGTGGTTCAGCCCTCTGGAGGCTAAGCCAACCTCTGCAAGCCTCTTTCTCTCTGTAGAGAGGGGCATGGGGCCAGTATGCACCTAACTTGAGCACTAGCTTAGCTGCGTAATGATACACAGGATGAGCTTTGGTTTGCCTGGCTTCGCTGTATTAGAAGGTAAGTGCTGAAGGAATTGTATAGTTCAAGTAGGAGTGACAAGTGGCAAATGTAGTTTAGTGGATGGGGTATGTGCATAAAGGTATCCTGGGTGTGGCGGTAGTCTACTGCTGTGAGCGATACTGGCCTTCCTTCAGTGGGAACTAACACAACGCAACGTGACCATATTAATCTGAGGAGGAGGGGAACTGTTACACAGTGAATCTGAAGCAGCTTGTAGAATTGGGGACTGAGGAGAGAGGAGATCAGGTGGAAACACTTCCTCATGCTACATCTTGGGTCTCAGCTTGTTCTGTGGAGGTTGAAGTTCAAGGACAAAGAGGCTCTTACGTGTTGGTTTCAAACAACAAGCAAGGAAGGTTGGAGGGAGCTACAAGTAGCAACATCCATAGCTCCATTTGGATGGAGCGCCTGTAACTGTTTATTTTCAGTAAGCAATTCTATAGTATCCCTTTTTCATAGTGAATACCAGCTCAAGGCAGAGACCCCAAACTGTATGGGTGGGGGTGAAGGTCAGTAGCACAACCATTGGTCATTCTGAAGCTACTAACTGTCCTTGCACACCGTGGACCATCATGGCAAGAGCATCTATTCTTGGGTCATGGAACTAATGCAGAAAGCTGCCTAAAAGCCTTTGCTTGTGGTTTTTGTACTTGAACCTTTCCCTTTGCTACTAGTGCTCAAGATTTCCAAAGTGAGCAACTGAATAATGCCTTAAATAAAGATATGTAAGTGGCACACATTGGATGACTTCAGTGTGAGTTGCTTCAGTTGCTTGAAGTGTGTGAAGGACTTAGAGGAACTTTAATTTCTGTGCCTAGCAAATTTCAAAAAAAAATGCGTGTGCAGATTTATAGTTTCTTCTAAGTGTTGACCTTTAAGTAGAAAGCGATATGCAACGTTAATTATTGCAGAGCTAGCTCCTCTCACTAATTAGTAGTTGCGGATTTTAGAAGCAAAAGTGCTCAAGCTTTGTATAGGACTAATTGGACATTATTGGGTTGCACGTGGCTTGTACATGTCATTATCACTCCGTGTAATTTGAAGAAATACTCTGCAGTGGCAAACCAAATGCAACCAAGCAGAGAGAAACTTAATTGGACAGTTAACATCAGAACTTGTAACTTGTAGGTGTTTTATAAAACTTAAATTTTGCATTAAAATTAAAAAAAGGAAAAAAAAGTGGCCCAGGGAACAAGGTAAGTGTTATAAGTATCTACTATAAATTAATATACAGGTGTAGACAGCTAAAAGGAATTGATAAAATGCACTGTACAGTTAGATAAATACTTTAATCTATTGTTCTTAATTGTTTCTAATTACCTTTTGAAGTTTTGAAATAATCCACATCTATTTCTCTCACCATATCACTTTCTTTCAAACAGTTGAAAATTGTAAATAAAAAAGAGCAGTCCCTCTGGTTTGAACAGAGCTTAAAAGAAGGTGGTTGTTTAACTAGTTTTGCTCTCTGGATGCAAGTAAGAACTGATATGGAGGTAATACCTTTTTAGCACAGTACCCTGAGTTACTGCAGTTTAAACAAGCTCACCTTTTTAAAAAACAAACAAACCCCTCCAACTTTTCACTTTCAATTGCTTTTCATGGTTGTAGAAAATAACAGCTTGACAAGCAATATCCTGAAATTGAATTGCCCTTTAAATTTAATATGCTGAGGTTCCCTCTCAGCCAGCCTGCTGTCTAAATGTTCTGCTGGCAGATGCTACACTCGACGTTTGCTGAATATTGCTCGTCTCTGGTTTGGGGCCTCTGGCTCTCTCAGGGCTCCTGCTGTTGATCTGAGGCCTGCTTCAAATAGAGCACCTGCCGCAGTAGCATAAGCACAGCAAGATATGTATTTAAAAATTGAAGGTAGTGGAGGCAAAATATCACCAGCACTTTAGAGTAACATAGAGTACCTTAACCTTTTTGTGTATGCCCAGATGTATAAATATGCCAGTCCAAAAATGTTTGGGATGGGACATTTTTATCCTGGGAGTGTGAATGATCACCTTTCTTACTTGTCTACCTGCCTTCTGTGTTAGGTTTCAGGTTGACCCTAGTGCCTATGTGGGAGAACTAGGGAGTTGAAATGCCGTGGGGAGTTCTGTCTACAGTTTTTATCACCTGTGTTTAAAAACAACTTATAGTAGAAGAGATGCATCAAAGGACTTCCAGGACTTTCATATCACTTTGGGACTGTATTTCATTTCTGTGAAATTTAATTCAACATTAATTCCTTTCTCTCTTTTTTTTTCTCTAGATATTTAGCAGTTAAATTATATTACTGGATGAAGAAAGCTGTACATTGAGTTAGCTGGTAAATTAAACAGTACTAACAAAAATAAAAAACATGTCTTTTGCCTCTTACTGTAGTCCAGAATTCCACCTACGAATGATTTCAGAGTTGGTATGAAACTGGAAGCCCGTGACCCTCGCAATGTCACCTCGGTTTGTATAGCCACAGTAATCGGAATCACCGGTGCCAGGTTGAGGTTGCGACTCGATGGAAGTGACAACAAAAATGATTTTTGGAGGCTGGTGGATTCCTTGGACATACAGCCGATAGGGACCTGTGAAAAGAAAGGGGGGATGCTCCAGCCTCCTCTTGGTAAGAAACAAAGTTTCTGAACTGTTGCATCTGGAGTAGTGCTTTCATACAGGCAAGTTTGTTTTTTCCTATTGGCAAATTTGATGGTACTTCTCTTAACCATTATTTACTTACAAAGGAGAGGTAAGCAAGCCAGTTCAGAGTAAATCAATTTGCCACTTTTGTTGGTTTGGATTTTTTGGACATAGAAATAAGCAGAATAATTAGATTTTGAGCTGTTATTTTTATAAATATCCTTTATTATTAAATGGATGTGTCAGACTGACAGCTTTTTTTTAATGTCCAAATGTATTGTCTTGTGCAGTAGTCTAAAAATACTCTCACACACACACTATCCTGTGGGTGTGGATGGATATAGTATTTTCTTGCTTTATGTGTATGCTCCTTTTAGCGGGCGTTGTTGGTAAGAATAGAGTAGCAGTGGTGAAAGCTGTGATGCTTTTTTCCTTTTTCTTCTTCAGCTGAATAAAGTGGCCCACTAGAAGGCGCTCACTGTTAACCTATATCTAAAGGACTAAATCTAACCTAAATCTATCCTGCTGGGCAGCAGGAGACGCATCAGTGGAGACTATCTGAATGTTTTTTTTCAAGCTCTCAGAAAATTGTGATCTGGGAAAGGCAGCATAGGAAGAGCTGGCTACAATGTTGTAATGTTCCTCTCAGGGGTGGGAGAAAAGCGCTCCGGGGATTTGGCAAACTGTAAACTTATATTGCATACGATTCTGATCTCCTCTAATCCACGCATCTTGGGGGATGCCTGATCAGTTTTTTTATGACTGGGTTATGAGCACTGTGAACACTCAATAACAAAATATAGCTTTCCTGTGTTTAGAAATAGTACAAAACCTAAAATAGTCTGCAGAATATCTCTTGCCTTCTGTGGGTGGTATAAGCTATGACATTGTGATTCCCCAAACTGAAGAATCAGTACTTAGGCTTTGTCAAAAAAAGATTTGAGGGAGTTATTTAAGGGGGAACTGCACAAAGTAATTCCTTGTTATAGATGTACAGTCAAAGTTGACTTGACTGACCACTATGGTTAATACAGTTGTTTCGCAACTTTTGTTTGTATGATTAATCTGTATATTGAACCATATTTGTTGTAGAATAAATTCTAGGTTTGAACATTTTTGAAGCAAAACATTTTTCATATTAGTTTGAAAATAGTTCTGTTTAAAAAAAGGAAAAAAAAAAGACAAAAAAGGCAAATATTTCCCTTAAAATAAGCAAACAAACAAAAAAAAACCCCACAGCAACAACCCCCTTGCCAAAATTCTACTGAGAAATAATGTTCTTAATGTAAGAACGTTACTAGTGTTTTCCCATTTTATGGTTATAAACCTCCTTCTTACTTTGGTATCACTAATAATTCTTGCACATGAGAAAACAGAGTTTCAGTAAAGATAAGTATACTTCCTTTATTTTCTTATTTAAAATTAAAAAAGCCCCTTAAATTTGTGAATATTGGATGCTAATGACTTTCAGATCCACATGAACATTACTGTATTGCTACAATGTGAAACTTGATTTGCTTTTAAAGAAACAAGCAGTTACAGCAGCAATACACTATATGAGCATATGTAACCTTTAAGCCAGAAAAAAAAGCCAGAATTTTGTGCTGCTTTGCTGCCTTAGAGACACAAAGAAGGCAATGCAACAGGGGCGGCTGTCTGGAAAAAGTACTATTTAGGATGAAAAGATGTAGTTTGAGTCCAGAATGGGATTTTCCTTCTTTCTTTGGAAAGTTTTAAAGTATTAATTTAAAGTATTAAGTATTAAAGTATTAAGTTTTAAATGAAAACACTGTAAATTCTCTGGCTTATGTTTAATGTGGTCAGTTTACCCATTAAGAAGAGCAACTTTTTGTGCTCCTCCATGGCAGGGTTGATGGATACCCTTTGGATACTGTCTTGTGCTTGCGTTTAGTCAGGCTCCTGGTCGTACTGTACCTGACACAATGTTTCCAAGCCACCAGGAATGCAAGCGTATCTGCCCTCAGAACAATTGCTAGTTATTAGAAAAGAGTGCAAGTGCCCTTATTTTGTCCCTTCTGTCCTAGATCTTCCTAGAGATAGGCTACGGTCCAGCCAGCAAGCATTCTGCTATACCTAGATAATTTTTTGAAAAAGCCTTTTTGGCTGTTTTACAGCATCCTGTTCCTGGGCAAAGCTGGGAACTAATTGGGTGTATAATTACCTCCTGTTAGACATTTAAACTGATTTTTTTTCCCTCTCTCTCCTGAGTAGTAGGAAGCTTTCTGGATACTAATGTTCTGTTTCTTTCATAATAACAAGTTAAAAATCTTCCCTCCTACCTGATTGTTACATAAGTTTAATTATGCACATTGCACCAGGTTTCTGAAAGTGATTAATGTGGCAAAGGTTTCCTATTCCAGCTTCCATTTGTCAGAGGTGATTTCTTGTTGTTCTTGTTGTTTTTAGGAACTTAATGTTTTCAGAAAACTCCCTTGAGGATAGCATTTTCTGCTTTTTTTCACCAGGGCAGTTCAAAGACCAAATGAAGTTAACTTAAGCTGTTGCTCAGCTGCCATGCTGCTGTCTCATGTACAAGTCATTTTTGTGGTAGCTGGCTAGGATTATGGTATTTCAAGAATCAAATGTGTTTAGAGCATGCAAAGATTCTGGTATCAAACCAGGACTGATGATCAGCTCGGTAGTCCTCGTGTTACAGCATCATTGTCAGGCATGAGTTTTGTATTCATTTAGGGGTGGTTGCAACCAGAAGGCTCTTTATTCAACAGAGCATAACTTAAAGCTACAAAGTAAAGGGCCGTTATACCACACAGTGGAATTTGAGGTGATTTAATTATTTGGCAAATTGAAAGTTGCAAGTCACGATCCACTTTTGCACTTCTTAAATGGTTCATGGATGCTGGTTACGAGAAAACACCTCAGTTTCTGGCAGATTCTAGAACTATGTGCTTTGTGGAGAGATTACCCATTTGTCTTATGTCTGTTCTTCTATAGAGCTGTGCCAGGTGCTTACCTCCTAGAGACAGAGAACCAAATGCTTAGTATGGCTTTCACCTCATTCATTACTTTGAAGCCTACATTTGGAAAGCTCAGAAACCAAAGGGGGTATTTTAACTGGAAAGGAGTTGGTTCTCAGGGAGGATTACCTGGAGTGAAAGTGGTTTCAGCCAAACCTTTGTTCTGCCTGAGTAAGGTCATTAATCTAAACAGATTGATTATTGTTTGTACTTTTTATTCATTTCTTTAATGAAGAATTTTAAACCAAGAACAACTTATATTGTGTTTTGCAATACAGTATAAGCTTTTATTAAATTCACTGTTTCTTTGGTCTATAGGAGTGTGTGTATGTATTTTTGTTTGTTTGTTCATTTATGGAGGAAGGAGAAGAAACCAGTTCTATTTCTCGTCAGTGTTCCGTTGAAAAGATTACAGTAGCCTTGAAAATGAAAAGGTATTTCTAGTAAATGAGAAAAGTGGGAACCTAGAGTGTTTCTTTGAGAATGAGAGTGGAAAGTGGCTCAGAAAAGCGAACTGGGTACTTGTGCTGGGGAAGCTCCATTGGATTAGGGAATGTGCCAAGTGACTTGGTTATCACCTCCCATATCTCAGAGTTAGACTGTGACAAGTGATCTGCAGGCAAACCACTCAAAATGGAAATGCATGCACAGCCTTCTGCACCAACAGCTGCCTTATCGGTCCCTTCTTGGCTACATTTATTTCAAGCCAAGTGCAAAATACAGGGAATTAGGCATTAGTAAGGCAAATTTTATATCCTTCTCTTTCCATTTTATATTCTGTATGCAAAATCTCTGCTTTCTAAGTAATGTGTTTGTTGCTTAGGATTCCAGATGAATGCATCTTCTTGGCCAATGTTTCTCTTAAGAACCCTGAATGGAGCTGAAATGGCACCTGCAGCTTTCTTTAAGAAGGTAAGAAAGGGGCTCTGTGATATTGTGAGCTGGTTCATGGTTACTTTTGTTATTGAGGAAGCCAAGATGGTAAGCTCTGCTCTCCTGTGTGGGAAGGAAAGAATATTAAAAATTATTTTGAATTGAATTGGAAAGCTACAAAGTTAGACAGGAGATCATTGTCTGATCCATTGGATGGTCATTGATTTTTTTTTTTTTTTTTTTTTTTCCCCACATGTGGACCTTTAAAGTGTGCTGTGCTATTTAGGAAAAAAATGTTGAGTCTTTTTTTTTTTCTCTCAAGGATTTAGGATGTGATGCAGCTGTCATCTGTTAGCAGCACCATATTCATTTGGTTGTGTGCAGGAGTAAAGGTTTTAGTGGTAATTAAGAGCCACTGGAATACTATAGTGCTTGGAAAGGTTTTGTTACAAGTTTTCACTGGATGTGTATCGATGCTTTAAAATGTAATAGGAATGTAGTTTAAAGTAATAGTAAAGGGTCTTCTGACACTTTTTGAAACGTAAATTAAAAAAGATATGTAGGAACAATCCTATCAAAACGTCTTCTTGGTTCAATCTTTTTGCCTTGCTATTCCCATCAGGGTGCTAAAATGCTGCTCTCATTGAGTGCCTTCATTTACCAATATGGCAGCAGATTGAACAGTTTGATTGAGACCTGCAGCCACATTGCTTGCACACTTACTTTAAACTTTTTTGAGCTGTGGTAATTCATACATCAGTGTACTAGCCTGTCTAAGATCTTTTAGGGATTGTGAAATTCTTTTCTTTTTTGTATGATGCATTTCCTAAGGCGAGGTGGTGATTCAGCTTCCATTTAGTTACCACTCTGGTAACTGGGTAACTTTTGCTGATCACATTGACTTGATGTTTGTTTTGCTATTGTCTACTTGGAATTGATTCAAGGCCAGCTTGGCTCACAGAGGCCTATAAATAATGTCCAATGTTAATGATTTTTTTTTTCATGGTGAAGTTTGTACCAAATAGTTGTCAGTATTAATATGCAATAATTTCATTTTAGTCTTTCTGTTGTCTTGTTGCCCATAATGCTTTGGGTGAAACCTATTGCTTATGAAAATATTTTTATCATAGTCTTGCTATCATGAGGATTTTTTCCAGCTGTGATCATGAATTCATAATCTAGCCTTTGTAGCGCAGAAGAGCAAAAACAAATTTGATACATGAGTAAAGATTTTATATATATATATATTACACTATTTTCAAAACATTGTAAGAAGTAAGAATTGTGAAGAAAAATGTTCTTTTGTAAGAGGTAATACAAAGACAAATGTTCTCCCACTCTTGCTCTCACAGGAACCACCAAAGCCTGCACCAAATTCTTTTAAAGTTGGGATGAAACTTGAAGCTATAGATAGAAAGAACCCATACTTAATTTGTCCAGCAACCATTGGAGATGTTAAAGGAGATGAAGTTTTTGTTACATTTGACGGCTGGAGAGGAGCATTTGACTACTGGTGCAGATACGATTCTCGAGATATTTTTCCGGTTGGATGGTGTAGCTTGACAGGGGATGCATTACAGCCACCAGGGAGCAATGGTAAGATGACTAATAATATTGCTTGATTATTCTTACCCTCAATTATAGCAGAATTTTACAAACTAGCTGACTGTATGCAGATATGCAGACAAGACTGAAGGTTTGGCATACAAGTAGCTGATGAGGCTGCAATATTGTTATTTTTTTATTTCTGGGAAATTATTTTTGTAAACTCTTGTTAACTCTGGAAATATATTTGATTTATATTTTATTTAATAATTACTGCTACAAGTGTGCTTGATAATCTTTAATTTTTTCTGTGCTTGGGGAGAATCTTGGATTTAACCTACATTTACTGTTTATATTACAGGTAGTTAAATGTTCCTGTTTAATGACACTAAGACAGTCTCTGCAGCAGTGCCTTATATTTATCTAACTGCTACAAAAGGGAGGCAAAATAGATGTCTAATAAGAACATAGTGTAGTAGCTTTGTTTCTTTGATGCTTGAACATTTAAACTGTGTATTTAGTGTCTTTTGCATCACACTCCCAGAATTCTGTTTTGAAGCCATGTATTCTGATGATGCTTTATCATCCTCATACCTGTGTGGATGCTTGAACATATGGCTATAGAGTTCCTTTAACTACCACCCGCTGCGTGTTGTAAGCTGTCATCATCTACTCTGGGGACCTCTGGCCAAGGTTCTGGCATCTGAAGTTTTGCTGCCAAAAAGCTTGGGCTGTTTTGCTCTGCTCCCTTCAGATTCGAGATAAGGAGAGGTTTGAAAGGAGGAGTTGTATTTTCACTGGAAGTACTGAAAAAACAGAAGCAAGAAAGTAAAAAATCAGTCACTTTCTCTGCCTTCTCTCTCCTTGTTATTTTTCTTGATCTTATGCTAGCAGGTCAAGAACTGGGTGGAGAATATAAGTGAGATTAGTCAAGAGTACCTTTCTTAGCTGCTTGCAGTTTTCCTTGCATCTCTGCCCTCATTTCCCTGTTGCCAGTTATTGCTCTCAGCTGTTGCCAGTGTGACAAAGAAACTGTGATCTAGTTTAGTCTTCCTTCGCAGGTTCCAACCAGGTAGCAGCTCTGTGTACAGCTCTGCTGGCAGAGCCACAAGGAGCAGGCAAAAACCTGTCGCATGAAGGCGACCACATTGGATCCAATGTAATGCCATGGGTACGAAGTGGACTAGTATGTTAGTGTTGGTGTGCTTCACTTTCCACTCTTGGAAGTGTATTTCTCGGCTTGGTATGAAGGTCGCCCATGTCTTGACACATTATGAAGAGCAGGTGTTATCATGGGAAGTTAATGATGTTAATTCTGAGGAAATAAAATGGCTTTATACAAAAGGGGGCTGTGGAAGCAAGTGACAGATACATATGTGTGTGTATATATATACATACATATATATATATATTTTTTTGGACTGCTCTAGTGTCAGTGCTGGAGAAACAGCAGTGTTTTGAGATACTACGTAGGGAAGTGTTTGACAGAGATCAGATGTAAGAGTCATATAGCAAGTAGTAAAGACGATTGCAGTTATTCAGGTGATATGATGAACAAACAGATTTCTACGGTATATTCAAGATTTCTGAAGGCCTGGAATACCTAATGTGGAAAATTTTTATGAAGTCTTTTGAATTGTTATTAAAAACAATAGTTCTTTAAATACTGCTAAGACCTGAGGCAAAAGTCTTGCTTGCCTTAACCAAAATTCTCTGTTTTAATTAATGTGATAAGAATGGGAGCAGGGAGGTACAGGCTTGTGGGGATTTGGTTATTTGTAATTCTAAAAGTGAGCCCAACTATTAAAAACTGTGATTTTATTTAATTCTTTAGATTTACTATTTTTTCCTCATTCTGAGCAATAAGTATTTGTTGAGTTTTAAATTGTGCTTTGTGTCCTCATTTGTTAAACATGCATGCTATATGCATTTGTCTAGTTTACATAGCTAGATGAAATATTTACTGTTTTCAGAGCTTTTTTTCAGCACAGTTTTATTTCTTGAGTCATTAAAAAACTGTAATTATAGCCTTTTATTAAGATGTAAATAATAGCTTCAAGGAGAGTGTAATCAAGTAATTTAATTCAACAACATGAAAATATTGTCGGGATTCTTGAATTAAGTCATGATAACATAGACTACATCTTCCTCTGTAAAGGAAGAAAGTATGAGAAATACTATGTAGTAGGAGTTCACTTGAAATGGTGTAATGTCATTCTGGCCTATTTTTTTTTCCAGCAGGTTGTTTTAGTATCCCTGTCTTAATTTTATCACAATAGGAAATGAGAATACTTGACTGAGCGTGGCTTAGAATTTAGGGTGAACCAAGTAGAGAGTTAAATCTTTTCAACTACTGTTTTTCTTTTTTTTTACTTCTGAAAGTATAAAAATGTGGTAAACTACTCTTAAAAGACCCCACAGATCTTAGTGCTCAAGCAAAAGCGGTATCTCTTAATCCAGGTATGAAAGTGCTTGCATGATTCTCTAAGTATCAGCTGTTCCTAAAATGACAGTCTGCTGTTGAGAGACTTACATTTCTAGGACCTAGTTTAACCTAGCAAGAGAGATGAAGAATTGAAGTAAGGGAGACCTAATCTAGAACCTGGGGAAGGTTTCATTCCAGCATTTCAGCCATTTGGGGTCTCTGGAAAGAATGTAGACTTTTGTTGTAGGAGGGTTTTAAGGACCACTTAAAACACAGACTCCTTAAATGTGGTTGAATTTACTTTGGAAAAACTCAAGGGATGTATTTAGCATTTTCAGCCCTATCTTGTGTGACTTCCATTGTTTTTAGAAAGATAACCTCAAGAACTGACACACAATTGCTAGAAGATAAAAAGGGGAAGTTAGGTAAAAGTTTTGTTGTTGTTGTTTTTTTTTTTTTTTTTTTAACATGCTAGTGTTAGTCTTCTTGCTGGTGTTGTCTTCAATAATTTTCAGTAAACACAACTTAGGTGAACTTAGTCAGGGTATGTATGTACACTGTTGCATGAAATGTATTCATACTATTTAGTAGTTATTCTAGCAGTAGCTCTGTTTAGCTATTACTGTAGTTAGTGGGTTTCTCTAGAAATATCTCCAATCATAGTGTTCTATGTAATACATGCTTTGATTACAGTGCTTATTATTGGCTTGGCCAACTGGACCCAGATTAGCATTAGAAGGATGCAGTAACTTGTTCTCTGTGTCTGTGTGACTTCAGTACTGTTAGAGATGGCTTGTTGCTCAGGAACATCAGTGTGAACTACAGTTGCAGATTGAAGTTGGTACCATAATGTTTGTGCCGGATCAGTCTGAAGGACCAGCTGCTTTAGCAGACTTTCTCCGGCAGTGTTTGCTATCCAGTGCTTCCTATCAGCTCCCGAGGCCAGGAGTAATGCCTCTGAACTGCATCCCGTCTGGGAGGTTTCCGTCTCCTCACCTCAAGTACACTTAGAGCCATCTTAACTCGGAGCACCTATGACATCCTGAGGCAGGGAGTTCTGTACGTAAGGATTTGTTCTGTGGAAAACAGAGAATTCTTTCTGGTAGTTTTATTTGTTGTCCTCTAGCTTGCATAGAAACAGATTCTTCTACTTTCTTGTTGAGAGTTATTCCCTGATGGTCTTCCTCAATTCAGTCGTGATTTTGAGACCTATATTCTGTTTTGCCTCAGTGGTCTCTCTTACCAGCTTATGAAATCCTGTTCTGTTTTTCCTTGTATGGGATCAGTGTAATTCTTCTGATAATCTGTTCATCTGATCATCATTTAGTTCTTATGCACTGTTTCCATTTCAGCTCTGTCATTTTGAACTACTGAAACCAGAAATGCACACAGAATGTAAGGCTCAATAGCACTGTGATGTTTTCTGTTCTTTTTATTTTTTTCTCCTTTATTATAATTCTTTGCTTTTTGTCTGGGATTTTTGTACTCTTGTGGAGCAATGACCTAATACTGTAAAATGTCCAAGATGTCACTTTTGTGTAAATCATCTAATAGCTCATTGTTGGTGGCAGAAGCTGGATTATTTTGAAATGCTTGACATTGAATTTTGTCTGTTGCACTTTTAGCTGCTAAGCAGCTGTGCATCTTTGCAAGATCTTTCTCTGCGTCTTTACTGATTCAAGTAATCTTGCCATCTTGTGCTTTACTTCTTTTTTTTTTTCCTCAGAATGTTAAATTTATTGAATGACACAAGCTCAGGCAGAGATCCCGTCTCTCATTGGGAGTTCTCTTGACTGTGGAAACATGTCTGCTTATTCCTGATCAATGTTTGGAATTTTACAAGAAATTCTTTAAAAGTATTGTGAGGATCTTCCATCATATTTGTTCCCCAACTTTTGTGAAGTTTTGTCATTTCTTTGCAGGATGCATGTTTGGTTCTTCCCCTATATGTTGTATTTATCTCTGTTATGTACACTAGCTTCTAGCACTTCAACCAGCACAAATATCAGGTATCCTGTCTACAACTTCCTGGAACTTTTTGAAAATGTTGGCATTGCATTAACCACCTTTAAGTCTCTGGACCCGAGGCAATTTTAAGGAAGAATTTGCACAGCGTAGTCTGTAAGTTCATCACTTTGTCTTTCAGTTTCCTTAAAACTCTTAAGTACTGTCTGTCCTGCCAACTCCTTACTGTTTGTTTTGTCTCCGTTCCCTAACCTCTTCTACTGGCACTTCATGTCGGATAACTTGTTTCAAATCACTGCAAATGGGGGTTCTGGTATGGGAACTTACACAAGCTTGCAAGCTCCTTTTGAGTGAATATGAATGTTAAAAAAAAATACAATTTTCTTGCTTTAGCATCATCTTGTATGTGTGCTCATTGATTGTCTGCTAACTCTGGATAATTTCTACTTTTGGTATACTTTACAAAGGCTCTATTAGTTTTCATATCTTCTGGACATTTTTCTATTAACTCTTTTTTTTGGGTCAAACATATTGTGCTTTTCTATTTAATTGTCATCCTTTGTGATTTTTATGTTACTCGCTTGGATAGTAGAAATCTGTTACTTATGACTAAGAATATTCTTATACTGTATCTGACGTTTTAGGACTGAACTAACAAGAAGTTAACTGGAGATTGTCTGAACAGTTTCTGTTGGCTTTTTCTATATAAACCCATTTTACTATTGAGACATTACATGCAAATGGCAGGTACTTGAGCAAAGTACCTCTTTATCTATAAGCAAAACCTTTTCTATAAAGTAGCAAAGAAAAGAACAAATGTAAACAAGCTGTTTACAGCTTGTCATAAATAGCTTTAACTGCAAAAATTACATTAAGTATGAAGTAGCATCTATCATTTAGATAGAACAGGGGCTGGAGCGGGATCTGTGTCTCTATCCCTGATCCCCACACCCTTCCGAAATGGGACCCTGGCTAGGTTGAGGTGTGCTCCCAGGCATGGCAAGTCACACAGGAGGAAGTGCTCTCTCAGCTTCCCAGGAGGGAACTTTGCTCCATCACCAAGGGCAGGTGATGCAGGAATCTAAATGGAAATGGTGGGAAATTGTAGCTTTTTTTCCCTAGTTCCCCACTTTTCTTCTGCCTTTGCCCCGCCATGCCATATGTCACCTCACTGCATTTCTACCAATTCAGTGCATTAGTGGTCAGTGAGAGCAGTCTTCCTTCTTTGCACTAATCAGCCTATGATGTTAAAGATCTCTTTCAAAGGCTGTCTGCAGTGGTAAGAATAATACAGTCATGAGCATAGATTAAGTAGAGTCTTCTTTGTCTTACGGTCTTTTAGTTAGTTTTATTTCATTTTCAGCCACAATCTCAATATTTTGTGCATTTTTTCCAAGCTATCTACTAGAAACATACACTCTGTTCCTGAGGATGGAATTATATCAAAATAACTGTGCTGTGTTTTCAGCTGAGTTCTACCCAAATGTACAACATCATTATAAAATCTAGTCCTCTACAGTATTTGCAGATAAAAAAAAAAGATTTGAAACTGCTTGAGAAAGAGCTGCTCCGAATCTGTGAAAAACCTCTGCATTGTTTAATTTTAAAATAGTGGGAAAAATCAGATAAGCACAGGAGTACTAAAGTTTCATTAAAGAAAGAAATGTTAAAATGGTACAATTTGCTCCTGTTGAGGATTTCGTTTTTCTCTCAGCTAAGCTAGCTTCCTTCCATGAACAGGTCACAGTAGTTAGATCAGGCACATACAGTAAGCAGATTTATGCTGTCTTCAGAATTGTACATGAAAAATTCTTCAGTGCTTCAGGCTAAAATCTGATTTGCCACATTCTCTCACATATTAAACTTTTTTTATTTGGTCTTAATGATTCTTGGCATTTTGCAGCAAGGTCTGGATGGTGCTGCTACAGGGTAATGATCACTTAGGAAAAGGTGAAAATACTGCCTTTTTTTCAAACTGTGACCTCATTGTCACATTATCCTCATTTGTCCATGAGTCTGACTATTACCCGCTGGTTCTGTTTCACGTGGGCACAAATGATGCCATGGGCAAACTGAGGGATATCAAGCGTGACTTCAGGGCCCTAGGGATGGCCATCAAAGGCATGGGAGCTCAGCTAGTGTTCTCCTCGATCCTAATAACGAGGGGTATGGATTCAAGGAGGAGAAGGCAGATATGGCAGATTAACAGCTGGCTGCACCGTTGGGCTTGGCAACAGGGTTTTGGTTTCTATACCATGGGACTCTTTTACGACCCCCAGCTAGTGGGGAATGATGGGAACCA
>VWPW01021864.1:8613-103680 GCA_013389825.1 Crypturellus undulatus
GGAGGTGGCGGCGCGGGGAGCTGCGGGAGCTGCGCCGCGCCGCTCGCGTTACCCCTGCGGCAGGCGCCCCCGGCAGCCCTGCCCCGCACCGGGCCCTGCCCCCAGCTGCCGGCACCACCGTCCTCCCGGTGGGGCGCGTGGTCCGGGAGCGCTCCTGCGAGGTGGCCCAAACCTGCCACGGGTGCCCCGCAGGCCCCTGAGCATCCCTCTGAAAACGGCTCTAGATCAGGATTAAAACATCGTTTTATTCCGCACCTGCTGCCAGGGAGTAAAAACCCTCAGAGCTGTGGCTGGAGCGGGTTGGAGCACCGGGGGTGCCCAGAGCGGGGACAGGCAGCCGCAGCGAGCGGGAGGCAGCGGTCCCAGCGCCCCGCTCCTTGGGGCTCCAGCAGCCGGAGCGGCCGGTGCAGAGCCCAGCTCGGCTCACAAGCCCTCCTCTGGCATGGGGTAAATGTCCCAGTGCCCCAGGAGCCGCTCGTGCCCCGGGACAGAGGGCCTCGGGCGTAAAGGCTCTGTGTTTGAGGGCAAGGGGCCTTTTCTGCAGCAATCTGGGCTCTGCCTTGAAAGCTGTGAGCAATTCCAAGTCCAGCATTGCCTGTGTCGGCTGTTACGTGGTCATTAACACACTGACAGCATCAGGGGTCGCTGCCCCATCTCCACTATCATCAACTACATTTTTTTTTTCTAATACCTTAATTAGGAAATGAATTATATCCAACTTGTATTTAGTCTGAAGTAAGGCTTCCTGGGATTCTTTGTGGATGTGGAAAAGCAAAGGGGAACTATAAATCTCTGCTGTGCATATGTAAATGTTAACAGCTTTGCAAATGAGCCAGTTAGCACTTCATACGCGGCCTGAAGCAGCTGTGCTATTAAAGAATTTGCTCTCAAGCATAAGAATATTTTGAGAATGAAGTCTATCCAGTATATGGACAAACACTCTTAAGCGTTCTTCCCCGAAACCAGTCATTGCCTAAATAGACTGCGTTGTCCTGCCCAGAAATAAGATGTTGGGCGCCTCTTCTAGCCCAGCCGTGTTTCACCCGCAGAGGACACCTCGGTAGCCACAAAGGCTGGGCTCTGTTTGCAGGTGGAGCGACCGCCCTGCCGTCACGCTCACAGGCTGCACGCGCCGCCTTTTGCTGTAAACGCAGAGGGGCTGTTGCGAGGGCGCTCCCTGTGCCGCGCGGGGCCGCCACAGAGGGCAGAGGCAGCACGCAGTGATGGGGCTGCCCCGTAGGGAGGCAGGGAGTGGGAGCAGGGCCCAGACCTCCTCGGTCACTTAGCCTGCAGCCGGGCTGGGGGTGTCCGCAGGGCGGAGAGGGGAAGCCGCGCGAGCGCACCGCACTGCTCCCGGGCGCCTTGGTGCAGCACTGCGCCCTCGTCAAACCCGCGCTGGCAACACCGAGAGCCACCGCCGAGTTCTCTGCAACTTGTGGCAAACTCGGGATCAGTGGGAAGTGCAGCGAAGAGAGAAACCTGTGTTCCCACAAAGCTAGAGCAAGTTTGGCTGGGCTTGTTTGCACTGTCCTCGAAGGATCAGAGCTGGTAGCGCAAGCTCTGAGGACAGAGCGCCCGCCAGCGAGCTCTGGGAGGCCTCCAGGCACACTGCGGACACAGGAAAACTGCGGACGCAGAACCCACGCTCAGCCTCGCCACGCACGCACCTCGACAGGGCCGGCAGCGGGAAATGCAGGGCTGGCTGCCAAGCAGCAAGGAGCCCCCCTGGTGCCAGGCTGCATCTCCTGCAATTCCACAGTCTCCGTTCCCAGCTTACAGGGGGCTGCTGTCCCCAGCCCAGCATAACTAGCCCCAGGCCACAGCCCACAGAGACCTGAGCACAGGCTCCCAAAGCATCGACACGCAGAGCGCTGCAACCACGTTTTGTTCAGCTGTGTAACTGCGAGGTTTTCAAGCTGCAGTTATTTGGTACAGACGGAGCGTTGTATTTCACACCGTTGAATCAAATTAGGGGAATTTTCTGAGGTACCCCCTTTCCATATAAATAGGTTTCAGTTGCTTTGGGTTTTGCATGTCATAAGCTCCACAACTGATTTTCCTAGTGCTTAAAAATCACCTTGAAATGCTGTTCCTTTCACCTGAAAATAATAGCTATGTTTCTCCTGAAATGCAGGAAGATTCATTTCATTCCAAAAAGGTGGCCATACACAAACATCCGTGAGACTACCTTTAGGAGGTTTAAAAAATTTTTTTTTGTTGTGCCTGTTTCTTTTCCTGTATACAATTTTGTTCTTTTCCAGGCAGCAAATTTACTATGTATGTGTTAGGGCAACATCTGATTAAAAAAATATATATATATATTTCGTTTGAAAATATTTATTAAACCAGCAGAATTCAGGACAAACTCTTTGTTGGTTACCAAAGTGTATGAAGAGACTTGTTTTTAAATCAAGCCTTATTCACTGGCATTTTTGCAGTCACCTCCAAAGAATGTGATGTTAGCCAGAGCTGGAGCGCTGGAGGGACACCCAGTGTGGATGGACAGGGAACATCCACTGTACTTTTTCATGATGCATGAGAAAAGACGTCTTGACTAAACAAAAGCAGAAGGACACAACATGCCAGAATGACTATTCATTGTGTGGAGGCTAGATATTAATTTCTTGAATTTCTCCAGACAAGAGGTTTTTGGTCTCTGGGTTATCAATGCTGGAATTAGACTGAATAAAAAACAGGAAATATTCGATGCTATGATTTATCAAAAGAAAATCACAGTAACTTTAACATGTCAGAAAAGTCTCCTGGATACTCAGTATGTTTTTCTTCCTCTTTTTTTTTTATTCCAATATTTTCCAGTTCTACAGCTTAATTATTTGAAAAGTTCAAAAGTATAGGAAAAAGTAATTCTTAGGTTCTCTTTATTTTTAATTGTGTATGTCAGATATAGCTTTAGAACAAGCTAACATTACTATGGTTCTGGTGTATGCAACTGGTACAGTTCAGTAGTACATAAACAACTCTAGAACAAATGCACCATAGAACTTAAGTTACCAAAAATAAACAATATTAAACCAGGCAGTAGGTAAAAACAATTACTTTTAGATCTTGCACGCTAAAAGAAAAATACCTAGTTGTGATTGAAATTATGAAATTATACAGATTACTGAGATATATTACAAAGAAAAATAAACTTGAGAAGTTGTTGTCACATTTTGGTTTTGTTCCAGTGATGCACAGTCACATGAAATCTTACATGATTGTTTATATGAAAATAACGTCTGGTCACTTTAATAGGTCATGAGTTAATAAAGTTTTGTGGATTTTTTTTTGTCTTAATCTTTGAAAAACTTGCATGTAAAAACATTTAAAGTAAAATAACATTGCAGGTTGTTTACATATTTCTTAGGGATTGTGGGAGTGAAAGCAGTCAGAAAGCTGCAGTGTTTTTAACATCGGTAAACAAATACTGGATTAAAGTGCAACAGTCCTTCTGAGAGCACACCTGCTCTGTGCTGAGAGGAAATCTTCTCCCTCTGCAGAGAAGCCAAGGCAGATTTCAGGGTCAGGTGTGTTTCTCTCGAAAGTCCGTGATGGCCTTCCAGAGTGTGCAGAGCATCCCTCCCCTAGTAAGAGAAAATCACAGAGATGCTCAGGTGCAAAGCTGCTCGACAGCCTGGAAATACTGCAATTCAGGTGCACGCTCATTTTTTCTGCTCTGGTTTTGATCAATGAAATTCTGTTACTAAAACTCAGGGGGAGGCCTTTGATTAAAGGTGCAGTCCAGTACGGGACACTCCAACGCGGGACAGAAACTGTCTCGGCTTGTGCTACAGGGCAGTGTTTCACTCTTCAGGTGCATCTTTCTGGAACTTAAACTTCTGTCCCCAGTGAAACACATAACCAACAACAAAGCACCATCATTATGATAATGTCTGTTATGAAAATCTTACCACCCGTTTAATATTTTGTATATATTATATATACACACATATGCTTTACAAAAAAATTACCTGCACACACAGTGTTTGGCAATTCTAGTATTTCTATTTAAAATTGGTCCTGTGTTAGCAGACACGCTTGGTGTGGTTAGATACAGCCTAGTATCAGTTGGAGTCCATAAGTTAATAAAGTTAAGTTCTGATGATAATAAACTACATAAGGTCATGTTATCTTCCTTTCTACATAACAGCAAATCTCTAGTGGGACATCCAGTGCCTTCAGACATAAGGTAAAAGCTTTACTTTGAAAAATAAGCTTTTCTTTTAAAAGAAGGCAAAGGGATTTTTTTAGCTTAAACATTATCAGCGTATTACCAGGAATGTATTAATATAAAAAGAAAGATTTAAATTTGTTACTTTTTAAAAATTAATACGGCACAATCCAGTAAGTACTGCTCAGTATCAGTTACTTTCTGTTGTAACAGAGCACACTCCCGCTCTGCGCAGTTCATTTAAATGTGAAGCATTACCTCAGTCTCAAACATTTCAGATCATCTCGTGTAACATAGCAGAGAACATCCATTAATGTATAGTCTTCAGCCAAGAACTACAGGAAAAAAAAAAGGTCAAGTGAACATTTTGCTAGAAATATAACCCGTTTTTCTATGCTTTACATACCAAGGTTTATGTTTAGAATAAAACCTAGAATTGAGCTAAAATGTGGTACTTATAACAACATAAATTAGGGCAAAATTGATACTGCAGGTTACATGGATGAAGACATAAAATCAACAGTTAAGATCTATCTTTTCAAAAGCGGCCTCTAACTTGGCTTGAATTTCTAGGAAGTTTTCATCTGATCTGTAGCAGTGACAACTACACTAGTTTTTACCAAGTCAGCAGGAATTCTGAAAAGCCCAACACCTCTAAAATGACATCTTTCCTGCAGACCAGACATCTGTTTCAGAAACCTTCACTTAACACAGTTAGCTAAGCACAAGCAACTACTCTGTATCCAAGTGTAATCAACAGGAACTGCTGCAAAGGCGGTGATGATAATGAGGAATTATGAACTAAAGCAACAGCTTTCATTAAACAGAGCAATTTATCCTCTTATGCCTAATCAGACTATTAACAATGCTACATTTTTATGAAGGCCTTCCATATTCATGCTTTTCTTGTAATCCCAACCACAATTTGATCTCAAAATGTGATAACAAGTAAATTAAAAACCTGGGGATCTTCTTGTGTCTCAAAACAATACTGCAACCGTGTCACAAAGTGAGCAGAAAATATCATTCCTACCCTGCTTATGGTATCCTCATCAGCTCCTTGAACACTCAGCCAGTTTATGAGATCAGGGTCTTCAGTCCCTGCACCAGTGGAATGACGATGACAGACAGACAGTCCAGGAATATCTAGAACGAATATTTTTGAGACAAAGTTATGCCTTGCCAAAGAATTCTCCTGTCACTTTTGACCTGTGAAGCACTGAGCTTTACCCTCAAGCTTAGAACACCAGTGTCCTCATAAATAAAGATATTTGTCAATTCCCAGAGCTCACATGCTGAATGACAGTCTATAAGCAGCTATACACAAATTGTTCTGCTTGGTTAGGGATAAAGCTATTTTACTCAAAAGTAAAGTCTTCAACATGAAGGCTTTTAAAGTAATATGAATATGTGTACAGATACATTTTCTCTCCTCTCTTAAGAACAACTTTACTGCTAAAAGGCACATCAGTATCACTGCAACTGTGTCTATACGAATGTTCCTCCACTGATTTAACTAAATTGTTCAGTGTAAGTGATAAAACTGTGTAGGCAATGCCTTAGACTGAGGATCAGCTTCTGGAAAGTAACACTCTCAGAAACACACTGCACTGAAACACCGAACAGCATTAGCACTTCCACCAAGCACACCAAACTCTGCTCCCCCCAGTAAAGCTGCCTTTACATCGCCTGAAATAGATCCTCTTGAACTTCCAAAGCAACTATTAGAGTAGTCTGCAATTCAAAGGACACATACTTAATAATACTAGATCATCCTCTTTAGAAATAATATTTATTCTGTAGGAAAGATTCTTGCACTCTTCAGTATGATCACAGACAAAAAATATCTGAATCATCCCTTTCTATGTACTGTGATTACTGAAACAAATTAGGTTATTTATTCCCATAATATGAATTCTTACTTCAGAGCAGATCCTACCAGAAGCAGCACAGTAAAACACCTTTGTTGAGGCTGGGTCAACAAGAGAAACAGAAGTTTAGCTGCTGCTGCTGTCTTTTTTTACGTGTGTGAAAAATGTCTTTGAAATCTCTCCTCACTTACCTATTGGCTGTGACCTAAGACGCAGATTTTTGATCTCTTGATCTTTTTCTTCTATAGCTTGCTGTAAGAGGACTTGAAATTCTCTCTCCTTTTGAACCAACTCCTCCAATAGCCTGTCAAGTTATGGAAAGTAAGCACACGTTTTCTTAATAGCCTAGAGCTTTCAGGAAAGCAGAGATCTTATTAATTCTGTTATCTGGGAGTCACTCAAACTGGAGACCTTCCTGACAGAGACAAGGACAGACTACTGGGAAATCCACTGCCATAAATCAGATCCTGCAAAAGCTAAAACATTTGCTTGGAGCAGACTGGCTAATATACTTTAAATGCAAAGAAAATAGAATCATTCATTCTTTTTAAAGAAAGAAAAGAAGCACTTTTTAGCTTCAGAATGACATATGTATATTGATGAAAAATCCACAATACAGATTATGGGATTGTTACTTCTTTTAAACACATTTATTTCTCCATCTTTCTCTGCTGAACAAAATGTATTTTTAAAAAAGGAAGGGCTTGTAAGCACTGATCCTCCTGCACTGAATTCTTTGCACAAAACAAGTCTGATGCAGTTTACTTGAGCAGTTTATGTGTGGCTGTCAAATAGCTTGTGTTTGTTCCCTAAGAATAACTACAGAAAGGAACAGTAAGTTCTGCCTGTATGGAAACAAAACACAACACCATTCATCAGCCATACACAGTATATGAAGGAGAGAAAGAGCAGAAGTTTGGCAGCAAGCTCAGCTTTTCCAGACTTTCCTTGAAAGGGAACCTGAAATCAAGTCAGACCTTAACTTGTAGCACTATTGTTCTGAAATGAACAGCAAAACTAATACAAGATACCAAGCAAATACTTGCAGTACTATGGATTTTGATACTGGCATTTGTATTGTAACATATGAGCAAAACAGTGCATACTGTCACAAATAGTCCAGGGGATCTTGACATCTGCTTGGACTTACCTGTTTGTCTCTAACTTGAGTCTCCCCAACTGGACACTCAGTGATCTGTGGACAGCCTGGGAGTCATGGGACACCGTGGAGCTGAGCGTGCTCACACCTGAGGTAGCTACCGCATCTTCCATGACAATGCAGGGCTGCTGGACAGCTTGATTCCGAGGCCGTTCATCTTGGTCTTCTTCAATCTCTACCTCATCCTGATCTGCCGTATCACTTTCAGAAGCAAGACTAAAGTGAGGCCTCAATTCTGTTAGAAACATTAAAGAATAAGCAAAAGAGGAAATTTCAAACAAAATTAAAACAAGACTAGGCTTAAGTGAGTAATTACAAATGACCCTGGAGCTTTGGTTAAACCAGACCTGAAATGTCTGTAGGAAGAGAACAGAAGATGTTTTCCAGGAGTTGTGAGACCACTCAGACAACTGCAACATACACGTTGCAGCCCACTGTCCGTTGGAAGCAAATACCTGGATGCATGGGATTCCCTGCAGGCCAGCACTGGCTGTCAGACTGTGCAGAGCTCTCCCTGCTCCAGGCGAGCGCAGCGCACCCGGACCTGGGCACGAGTGCTCTCTGCTGCCCCATGCAGTGACTGCCTTGGCCTTGCCAAGTGCCTCGGGGAGCGCGCTGCTGTTCTCTTATTTTTCATGAATGACTGTTGCTACGCACAGCATTTCAGGACAAGGCTAGCTATTAATTAACAGTACTCCTACAGCCTTGGATTTATATCTCGGCTATCAAGCAAAACAGCTGTGTGTCTTGTGAATGCCTTACAGTGGCACAGGGGATTGAAAGCTTTAGAGATTTTTCAAGATAATCCCCAAATCTCTTTTCTGGCGCTAAGCTGAAGTACTCTATGTAGCAAAAGCACTTTGTTTTCTTTTATTCTGTTCTTAGCGCTTTGTGATTTTTCCATGCATCTGACCTGAATCATTTTATTAAATAAATAACTTTCATCTAAATATTCTCGATGCTCATATTCTGTCATACTTAGCTGTCTCACTATAAGAATATCATATTCACCAAAAAATTTCATCCAAACATATAGAGAGGAAATAACTAACAGACACCCTTCCCAAGAATTAAAGTAGCAAACTTCCCTTTGACCTATACCCTTGAGCGGGTATAACTCAGCCTCTTCTGCAACAATGTACGTCCACAATGTACGTTTGTGTGTGGACACAAAGCTAAATGTCTACTCTGATACAAACCTGAGTAAACTCGAGTATATATATACACCCTCTGTTTAAGCTACTACCACAATTTACCACATATGCAAAATATGTATGCAAGGGCTGTGGTGTTCCTACAAAATCCATTACTGTAACAACATCTGTTTAATCTTAACCGTTTAATAATAAATCTTTCTTCCTTCCTTCCTTCAATTGTAATTGCTCACTGCTGAGCACTCCCTTTAGTCTCCTCACCAAAACATACACTTTTCTGAGTAAAATTTGTTTGCTGGAAGCTTTTCCTTTCTTTTAAAAAACTGACAAGCCCATTCAAGCTCTTCTTTCCGAAACCAACATTTGTTCCTTGATCCATTTCTTCATTTCAATGTTATACTTGCTTCAAGGCTGAATGCGTCAAGGCTGTGCTTATAGTCTAAATTAAGGAAAACAGATTTATTGGCAGTTACTCAAATAGTGCTATTACACTGGGCAAACATGTGAGGGCTTTCTCTAAATGTCTGGAACTAATAGGAACAAAAAGGGCTTTTTTTTTTAGCCATGTAAGGCATCCACCAATAAGCATAACAATACAATATATACTCCTTACTATTCCTTAAACACTACCGTTTTTAGAAGTATTAGACCTTTGATAATTAAATTATCTATGGATTAAAAATAATCAGAGAGAAGTGACCGAAGTAATCAGAAATTGGGTAAAGCACTTAGGGAAAAGGCAGAAGATTAGGGTCTGAAAGGTACTGAGGCAGCAGATTTAGTTTAAGTTTGACCATGTGCAATCAACAAAAGAAGAGTTTTTCAACAAAAGCAGGAGGAATTCTACAGTATGCCAATATACAGGCATGACATGCATGGCTATTAAAGATCCTCAGCATTCTAGTCAAAAGTTAGATTTTCCTTGTGAGTTGCAAGCGTCACAGAAAGTCTATTTATGCATTGCTGGTTGGTCTGGGGATGTGGAAAATACCACAGACAACAGGAAGTGCCATACCTTTTACCGGAATTTTCAGATCCCCTGTTGATAATTTAAGTCTTTACACATTGCAGAAAACAGGAACCTAATCATTTTCACTTTAGAGTTGGAGCAATAAAGTGTATTTCACTATTAGTCCCAGTAGAGGGCCGGGGAGGGGGGATTAGACTGCTGCTATGAAGCAGCAGAGAAAACTCTTGAAATAGGTAAATCAGGCAAACAGCGTGGATTACTGCTTCTTTTTTATGGAAGCCTTCCCTCAGCCAAGCCATGTATTCTACTCACATAAAATAGAGTATTCAAGCAGCACAGTGCTGATTATCTGTTTGGACAGCTTCTTAACCAGGAGTCTTTTGAGTGCTCAGAAAAGCAAGCTATTAATCTGTGCTTTGTAAAACAGGTTCAAAAATCTACATGTGCTGGGTAGGTTAGCTCTCCTTTGAATTTCAAGGGACATTCTTGGGCTCTGAAAAATGAGACCTCAGAGTGCATTGGGGAGCAGTAGCAGGCTACTACTTTATAAAATGGCTTTAATTACACATCTAAGAAAGGTGTTGTCCAAAACAATTTGGACAACTCACTTGGAAATGCTTGAGCTGTGAAACAGGAAAAAGCTTATTGCTAGTTTCAGAATATTACGTGAAGCACCATAACTGCTGCTCTCAGGCACATCTAAAGGGATCAGGTAATGAATACTTGCTGAATATTAGAAAATGACTCACCTGGGACCAGAATAGTAATAGCAGTCTGCACAGCTTTTCTAATTATGCTGTCCAATGCAAACATCCAGTGTGGTTTGATGTTGTGATTTCGGAGAACTTTGTTGACCTGGCAACAGAGAGGTCAGGTCAGGTCAGGTATTGCATCCCCCAGAATTTTAAATTGTGATATATGATCAGTATTACATAAAAAGTTTGAACTTACAGGTGCTGTATCAAAGCAGGTAACTCAAACTATTTCATGTTGTCATTAAGTGAAGAAAATAATCACAACACAGCAATAAAAATGGCTGAAGTTGGCAAGTCTTACAACATTTTATATTCTCATGAAGTACCAATTCCTGTGATGGGTGAATTTTGACGAACGTGAGACTGAAGTTTATTTAACCTTCATATTCATGGGCAGAAACTGAAAAATGCGTGCCCCAAGACAAAAAGCAAGGACTATATTATGAAAGTCTCATAACTTAAGCTAATTAATCTCCTTAATTTTTGGCATGGTTTTTGACTGCTTTGTCTGGGTAACACAGTTATCCATTTTAAGATACAATTGTAGGAAATATCAAAGAACTAATGTAATGCTACTTCCTTTTGATTCAGAAAATAGTTAATACTAGTTTAAATGGCTTGGGTCCCTGTATTTGTATTCTGTACCATTTTCTTTCCTTCTCTTTTTTGTTTATTGCCTACACTGGATTACTCCTAATTCCCTACAGACCAATTGCAAACTTTGTTTTCAGATCTTATGGATGCTCTGTGCAACTTGCAGGAATGTCTCCATCTCAGGGAAAGAATTTTCCAACACCCAAATGACAGGGAAGAAGCAGGTGAGATGATGGTGCTGAAACAAAATGACTAGCCACAGTAAGCAGCATAGCAGAGAACAGTCTTAATGTTGCTTTTTGGATATGGAAACAGTCAAAAGCAGCAGAATCTGTAAAACTCCAAAAGCTGCAATAACACATACATTTAGAAAGTTATAAAAACTACTCCAAACCTTATGGGAAAAAAATCATCAGCAGTAGCTATGGCTTACTGAGAATAATCTTATATCTTCTGGAAAAAAAAAAAAAAAAAAAAAAAGTGTTTGGCTTAATTCTCCCAAATTGTCACAGCCTCTCTGCAAGAAGTAACTGCAGTCACAGAGTCGATGCTTTCAGAAGACGTGTTCAAGATTAGTAAGTGTTATTAATCATGAATATCCTCACCCGTGCTCCTGCATTCCCGCAGGGAGACTAATCTCCGTGCGGGTGTTGCCGGCAGCCACGAGATGGCACCTGGACGCCGGGCAGGAGGCGGCGGCAGCCCCGAGATGCTGCCCCGGCCGCCCTGGGATGCTGCCCCGGCCGCCCTTGCTTCTGCCAACACGCGGCAGCACAGAGGCTGCACGGAGGCTGCACGACGCAGCTCCGTCAAACAGACACATCCACAGCAAAGGGATTTCCATTTTTATAACACAACACAAAAGTTTTGTTTGGGTTGCTCTGATGAGGATATCCTGAGTATTAAGCCTCATTACCTCAGATTACATTATTAAGCCCTGAGAACAAGGAACCATTTTGCCTTGCTCTTAGCGATATCCCAGTCTCTAAGGTGCCCAAGAGATTGGCACAGACATAGATTTCAGTGTGTCACCTACTAGAGAAATCATTTCTTTTTTTCTTCATCTGGTACATTTTTATTTCATAGGTCAAAATAGTAGTAATATCAGGTTAAATGAGAGCAGTTAAAAGGAAGTATACTCAAAGTGAAGAAAAACCCCTCATTTGGGGGAACCTCTCCTTTACAAGATTTATCTTACACATGTTTTGGTAAACAGCATCTAATTCTCTGCCAGCGCAGCCTGTATACAGGCAACAGTATAAATGCTGTGCAGTCCTTCCCGAAAGCTCTTTTTACCTCTCACAGTGCCCAAGACTTAAGTACTCACAAATCGTGCACCTTGAAAGTCTACATGGATTGTCTTTTTGTTTTTACTATATGATAGCAGTCAAAACACTGTGATACCCAGCACAGTTGCACTTTCCCACATCGATTATTCACTCTAAGCATTAAGTGTGATTGCTTGTTACTAACATTCAAATACAAACCTTACAGAGTAAAAACATTTGGTTTTGGTAAACTAGCTATTTAAAGGTTATTGGTGTGTGTGCTTGGTTGCTCACTGTAGGACAACATAATTTTTGCCTTAATTACTGACAAAAATTTCAAATTTTCACCTCATATAAGAGGAATATAAGCTATTTTTATTCCTATTTGTCCTGCTTATTGTAAATTGAAATGAAAATGCCTAATTTGTCAGAATTACTAGCCAAAACATCAAAAGAGGGGTTCAGTGCAATCTCATAAGGCACACAAAGTGGCTTAACAAACTTGTTTATAAGGGAAGTTGAGTTAAAGAATTTTGCATTTATGTAGTATAAGCCTTAAGCTCAATGCTGGTCTTATTTAGCAGAAAGTCCTTCAAAAGAAGATTTTTTTCAAGGCTTTTCTACTATTATTATGCTATAATTATGCTATAATCTTTGTACAACTTTGGTGAATGTTCTGTATCTTTATTCAGAGAAAACTGGACAGTCAACAAAAAGAGGACTAAAGACAGACAACAAAATGTGGTTGTGGTCTTCCCTCCCTCCCTTCCTTCCTTTCCTTGCTCCCTCCCTTAATAGAAACGCAGAGCCTTCAAATATTCATTTTCTGGTAACTCTGAAAGGAAGTTACTGAATTTCCATTTGTTCTGACTTCTGGTTTGCCTGCTTTCTGAGGTTTCACCACACAAATTCTCAGTTTTGTGAGAATTATAACTTACAGCATCTTGGAAACCGAAGAGCACCAGCTGCACCTGGCTGATTCCATGGCTGTCGAAGTCCAGCTCCAGCTTCAGCTTCGAAAGAGTGGTCGCGATGATTTTACGATCCGTGGACCGCACAAATTCTCTGAGGCTGGAAACAAGCGTCGTGATGTGTTCCCATTTTAGCTTGGGCTCTTCAGCTCCCTGTCAGAGGGAGAGGGAGGAAAAGAAATAGTATTGAGAGTTATCTTTTGAAATACACCCAGGGACTTCAGCCAAAATGTCACCTAGCTATAGAGATTCCAGAAAGTCTACTGCTACAGTGAAGGCAATGGTGCAGCTGAGGTCAGGCTACAATGCAGTACTCAAGAGCTCTACCACTGAGCTCCCTGTTCCTACAGTGTGACTTATGAGTAGATTACTTTGCTTTATGGTAGTTGGTGGAGCATGCATACAGATTATAGTCTTCATGTGTGGCCTAACAGAAGCAAAAGGATATCACCAGATACACTGCTCACTAAATACTACGAGCTACTCCTTTACTTGCCAAAATAGGTACTTTTCAGTGCCTCAGTTTCTTCCATGTGAGCATAAAGTATGCAACAGTAGTTACAGTTACATCATTTCTCTGTTCCAAACATAAATTCAACGTGTGTAGAGAGACAACAACATGTGAAGTTCCACAGTGGCTTTTAAAAGAGGAGATAAGAAGGTCAAGCAAAACACTCAGAGGCTATTTCTTCCAAGCATGCTTAATTTCTCTTGATAAGGGACTTTTACACTTACCTTTTCTTAGAGCAGACCTGCAATCTCTCACTCTCTAAGTGTAATGAATACTCCATAACCCACCACTCATCTACCTCTTTTTAGAAGCTTTTGTGTCAACTACAAAGATAGCCAAAAGCTCAAAAGCATTCATCAGTGTAAGTATCTAGGTAACCGCCAGAGGACTGTATTTACTTTTTAAGGTTATGCCAACTGAATAAAAAATTCATTTCTAAATCTACAAATGAAATCAGAAAGATAAAACTATTCTGACTGTTCAACATACAACATTAGAAATTTATTCTGAAGGAAATTAAGTATTTATGGAGACTAAAGACGAGTAACATTGATTTCCACAACAGAAGATGGTCCCTCTCTTCAAGGCAGTAAATTCTGTTTGAGAGCTAGTGCTCTGCACCCTATTGAAGGGGTAATATCCCCATGTTTGTGTGCTTTGAACTCTGCCTCTACAACCCTGTCCCTCTGCTCCTGTTTTGGACGGTGCAGGCCCAGCCGAGGATCGGCAGCTAGTCTGTCTGCAGCCTTTGGTGACCAGTCCGGAGCATATCCCAGTGGCTGAAAGGCATTTCATACTCATGTTGCGTGAACTATGAAGAGATCTCTCTACACTTTGTGATTTTCAGTCTCTCACACTCGCTTTGGTTATTCCTTTCATACACATGCTAACAGATGTATCTGTTATAGCAGCAGAGCAAGAATCATGGGCATCTTTATTGCCATTTCTATTTTAAAACTTTCTACAATTTACCAATTTTGTTTATTTTGTTTTGCTCTCTCCAAGAGCTAGAAGCTTTTCTTATTGGCATGGAAGCAAACCCAACTACATAAACTGTGGTACACGCATGAGAATCATATTGGTTTGCATCAGTTTGTCAAACCACTGCTACTTTTAGAAACAGATTTACCACATTTTATACAAACACCATGTGATACCCAGCCTTGAAAATGAAGTGAGTCAAATAATTTCTAAGAAATTACAAACATGACTGAAAAACATCTTGTCCAATATCTGTGTTGCAACACATAGCAGGATAGTGGTGGCCTAATTTATTCAGAAGCATCCTAAGCTGCTACAACACGACCATCCTCACAAAGAAGTGCCAAAGGTTACTCTGCAGTTATTTTTTTGTTTGCTACAACTCAGCACCCCCTTCTACTCTATTTTCCCTTTCCTCCATATGTGCTCTCAAACTGCTGTGTGAAAGGTCCGCTCTGCTCCTTGATTCTTTCCTTCCACTTCTATGATTGTTGGTTGGAATACACTGAGGTACCAGCCAGACCCATATTTTATTTACAATAACCTAACACAAGGCCGGAGGGTACCACAAGCCCAAACATTCTCTCCATGAAGATACCCAGCTAGAACATGGAACACCACATGAAAGACAGGTAACCCTCTCTGGAGCTGATCTCTTCTACTTTAGTCAATCTCACAACCCCAGTTTGATCTGTTTGAAAATCACTGGCAAAAATGCAGTAACATGAAGACATGTTTTTCCATGTTCAACCATCGCTAAAATACAGACACAGCTATACTATTTACAAAGAACATGAAGCATTTGTACTACTGCATAAATATAATTTAGTGCTTATTTTTAAGAATCTCAGTAAAACAATAAACCACTACAACTTACAATGTATGTGCTTTCAGGGTCAAAGGTTTTTTCTGTTTGTTTGTTTAGTATGTGTATTTAAACATTTAAAGTAATTGTAGACAAGTCTTCAAAATATATAAAATTTTTGTTGCCCTCTGAAATTACTTTACCTGAGTCAAAGCTTCCATCAAGTTCCTCACCACCTTTTCTTGGTCCTCAGTTAATATCCTGTGAAGAGTGGCCCTCCTTTCACTGTCTTTCTTCAGCAAGAAAAACCCAGAATCTTTCTCTTCAGGTGAAGGAGGTGCACTGTGATCTTCAAAATTCTCATCTGGGATGCTTAAGGAAGGACAATGAAAAGAAATGTTAACAAAATAATCCCAGTGCAATGTTCCTAATGTACTGTGTAACATAAATGCCAGGTAGCTCTTACCTCAGAAAAAGGGACCGGATTCCCTTTCCATCTTTTTCTCCACAGGATTTAGCTCTTGTTTTGAAAGAGAATGGATCAATTTTTAACTCTGTATCAGGTGAGACAGAGCCATATTCACTGCTGCTGCTTGTATCTTCAACCAGAACAGGAACAGGTAAGGATATACTCCGAAGATATTCTAGTCATAAAGGGACATTCAGAAAATTAGAGTTAAATAGCATTATCAGTGTCTTGAAGTGAAAAGGTTACTCTTTCAGAGGAAAAAAACAACTCTAGTCTTTTTTAATTGTCATTACATGCACACACACTATAATATCAAAAAGAAAACAAAAAAACAAACAAACAAAAATAAAACAAACATACAAATCCCTAGAAATCATTCTTCTGGAATAGAATACTTTAGTCACAATTTTATTGAAAAGCTTCATTAGACATGAAAATACTGGGCTCTTTTCAAGCTTACTTGGCAAATTTCACCACTGGAGTGAACATCATCAATATCATCATATCATCAATATACACTCTCAGAAATAACGAGGTATCTCTATACACAGGTAAGCTATCCAAATCCCTTGCAAAAATTTAAAGTTTAACTTAATAGAGAAGAGATTGATTCCATCAAACCTCATTTCCCGAAGTGTAAAAAAAGTGTAAAAAAGAAAAAAAAAGATAGAAAATATATTTTCTGATTTTTTTTCATCACAGAATACTTTGTCCAAACTCAAATAGTTCAAAAAGTTGAATAATAAACACGCATGTTAAGTCAGACTTTTTTAAACCAAGAGCACACATCCAAGGGCTGCAAGAAACTACTGTTGCACATTCCACACAAACACACACATACGTTTTTAAAATATGCTTTCGTGTTTTAAAACCCACCATGAAGAGAACTGTTCTTTTTTCATTTCTACTCTCCCCAGTTCATTTTCTTAAAGAGATGAATATTATGTACCCAGGCCAGACAAAATATCCCAAATGCATTCTGATTTTTCAAATATAAAATTTAGTCTAATAAAAATATTTATGTTATCATTCTGTACAAACCTTGTCTCTACTGCTATAACAACAGCCCTTTGGTACCCTCTTCAAATTTCCCCCGAATGGCCTTACAATAGCAATGTAGCTATTCAAACTTCTGTTTGCCACCTGCCTAGACAAACAAGCCACAGTCTGGTTTGATTACAAACTGTTATTTAAAATCCAAAGAAAGAATTAAAGTTTCCCGACAGAGAAAGATCACTATACATAATAGTGCCCACTTCTCTGTGCTATGTTTTGGTGTAGCATGTTACAGAATAAGTAGTAACAACTGTTTCTAGACCTTTAGGTTTGATAGAAAAATATGTTAAAACTTACCATTTGAGCTAGCAGAAAGAGCTAGAGTGAGAGAAAAGCAAAAGGAAGTTAAACATTCTAAAATCAACTGAGAAGATACAAGTGTATTCTAAAGGATAACTCTATTCCTACTTTTATGTATTAACTACCTATACTCTCCTGTCTGCAATCTTATTTTAAATAAATGTAATTTCATGAAATGCAAAAAAAAATAAATGTAATTTCATGAAATGCAAAAAAAACTTTTTCAAAAAAAAAGATTTGCTGAAGGCATTTTTTTTTTACAGATGTACATAGAAATATTCTCCTTCTACTCTCAAAACTCCTTGGTTATGTCCTATAATTCAGAATGCTGTAGGGGACTATTACATGAAAGAAAAACAATGCAGGATATGTACGTTTGCCATGGAATAAAGGTTTTTCTACCTATATAGAAAACTCAGCTGAGGCTTAACATCATATTATGGCTTTATACAAAATGCACACTGTGCACTCTTTCAAGGCAAAAAATAGGCACATTAAAATAGATTGCACAAAACCAGAGAAAGACTTAGAAAATGTGTTTATTTGAATCACTTCGTGCCATGGTGACATTTGAATACTACAGCCCTTCCTCAGCAAGATGCTGGAAAAGGTTATCATTAAAATTCAACTGCAATGGGGATCTACCATTTCTAACCTAAAGACTAAACCAGCAGTTTTAGGAAATAGTATCATTATCTAGAGAAAAATTTCAAGGTGCATTCATCAACACTATACCTGAGAGCTTTGATGGAGACTTTCTTTTTCTACTTGAAACCTTCAAGAACTCATCTATAAGTAGCTCATGAGCAAAAGCTCGTTTATCAGGATCTGGTTCGAAGCAGCGCAGTATGAAGGCCTTGGCTTCTGCAGACATGGATTCTGGAATCTCTGGGTGTATTTTGAACATTCCCACCTGAGACAAATGAAGGAAAACACAATGGCCTACACATTTTTTTTCTCTCAAAAATCAAACGGTATCAAAAAGGGCTTTTCCATAACTTTTTTTTTTACCATAAGTTTACAGTAACTACTTTATTAAAAATTTATCTAAAGAACAAAATTATTACAAAATGTATAATTATTCAGCTCCAAGAGGAGCTCTCACAAAACAGAAAACTACTACTTTTCTCAGCTTTTATTTTATGTTTTTTTTAAATACCCAGGCTGGTGAATAGCTGCTTTATTGCTCAATTACTCTCTTCAAAACTATACAATACTCCCACTCAGTTGAATCAGCTCATTCTTCCTGATATCCTCATTAACCAGGCATTTCCTTCATCTTCCTTTTCTGCAATCTTTTATTTCTAGCTTTTCCAAAACAGTCATAAGATTTCCTGTGTTTACAAATAGTGGTTTGAGCGGCACAAGGAAGGCGTCTGACCTTGAACATAGCTGCCTGTGGTTCTCCCAGTTCATAAAATGGGGGTTTCCCTGTAGCCATTTCAATAATTGTGCATCCCAAAGACCAGATGTCTGCAGCTTTCCCATAGCCACGGGGGCCTTTGTCTATGATTTCTGGTGCCATATACTGAAGGGTACCTGTTTAAAAAAATACTCATTTTTTACTTAGACACATGAATAATACAAAAGAGACAAGAACAAAATCAGTGGGGAATGAGTAATATCAGGAGATTAAAAAAAGCTGTTATTCACAATTTTAAAATATTCATAAATAGTTGACATAAAAGTCAAAATACTATTCAAAATTACAAATCATAATATTAGTGCTAAATTTGGTTGGTGCTAAAAGCATCTGATATCATCTACTCATCTGGTCCTGTCCCTTACAAAGTCAATTATAACTATTAGAGGTTTCAATAAGCTTTGGATCAATTTTAATTTTCATTTATTGTATTACAAGATCAAGATTAAAATAAGGAAAACTATTCTGAACTGCATCCAAAGCAGAAAAGGAAGTAAATGAATGAAGTCTGGATGACCAGCTGATCTGAATGTTTCCTCTGATGTATGGGAATCATCCTGATGTAGTATTCTGCATTTTGTTGAACTTAAGAGCACAGGAATTTAAAATAGGACAGAACTAAAATAACAGTCACTTCTCATCTTGTATTATTAGTTAATATGGTACCTCTGAGTGATTTCAAGTCCAAAACAAATTATTAAGAAGAGTGGGGATCAAGTTAAGAACAGACTCTGCAGGTGGCGATTCGGGAGTTGAAGCAAGAGACAGACTCAGATACGACAGAAGACAGACAGCACTCTTCTGCTGTGGAGGACCTTCCTTTCTCAAATGAAATCCCCTAGACAGTATTCTCTTTGAACAGTGCACATAGATAATCTGTAGTTGAGGATCAGATACACAGAAATAGCTTATAGCTGCAGCAACCTTGTACATTGACTCCAAATCAAGGAAAGCTAAGCAACGGTGGCACACAAGCCCACCCTCACAGCTGAAGTGAGGAAGAGATTCCCCTGGGAACATACCCGTGAAAGTTTCAGTACATGGGTTGATTCCTGCAAGTCTCTTGGAAGTTCCAAAGTCTGATATCTTTAACACTCCACTGTAAGTGTTGATCAGCACGTTATCACCCTGGAGAACAGAACATTCAGATCTGTTATTTTTCTCTGCTGACTATTCATTTAAGATTTCTTGCAACACATAGTTCTAGAATGGACTCTTTAATATGTAGCAATTGCTCCCTAAGGCTCTTACTAGGGTGATGAAATAGGACTCCAGAGTGTTCCTGCCTTCTGTTATCCCATTAGAAGAAACTTCATTTCCAAGAGAATTTCTCCATCTACAGGATGATGAAGAATACCAAAAAGAATACCAAAATGGCGAAAAAAATAAAAATTAAAAAAAAAAAAAAGCAAACAATTTGGACCTGAAGAAGTGGAATCTCCCTGCAAAAGCACCTGCGCACAATCTCCTGACAGCTTTTAAGAAAGTTTGATCATATAATTGAAAACAGCAAAAGAAAAAATATATCATCTTTATCACATTTTAAATGGCAGTGCTAATATAAGTTATTTCTTCTAACAAAAAATATTTTGTTGACGCAGACCAAAATTAACACTGTGGAATAACAGATAATGTACGTGACAATTAATAGCTTTGGTAATTATTTTTTTAAAAATACAAAACAAATGCTTAGTTACATAACTGTGTGCTAATTCTTTGCAAGTCACTCCAACAATAAAACTGTAGCCATGTGACCTATTAATCATATTAAAGTACAGAGAACCATTCTTCCTTTCTTTCCCAAGCAAAGCATAAGATCAGTATATTACTGCTTTTACTCATTATTTTCATGACAGATTCTCACCTTTATGTCTCGATGCACTATCTGATTATCATGGAGGTATTTTAATCCTTCAAGAATCTGTTTGGTGTAAAAGCCAATTGTCTGCTCATTATTTTTTAATGGTCCCCATTTTGATCGTAGAAGAGCAGAAAGACTGCCTATAATTTTGGAAAGGAGAAAAGTGAGAGAAAAGTCTAATCAAATTCTGCTTTCTTTTCCAAAGGGAAAAAAAAAAAAAGGTATCAACAGAAATGAACAACAATCTCAAATCAAGGATAGACTCCTCTTCTGTAACCAAAGGCCTCTCATGGATAATGCTTATTTGCATCATCCTCTGCCCAAGTAATTAAAAAGAGAGTTTAAGTATTTCCACTGCCCTCGGCTGCAGCTGAGGAGCATATACTGTTGCAAACAGGATGATCAGAAGCCACCTAATGAACATGTTCATCTCTCTCCTATGGCTGGATATAAGCTGCATAAGAGGAACACTGAGAAAGATGAAGGATAAGCCTGAATATGAGCGCCTGTGTACATACACCAAATGTCTGGAGAAGCTAGAAATTGATTTTTTTATTATGCCTGGCTGCTACAAGTTCTTTTGTGAAACAGAAGGATCAGCCATCAATCACCCTCTCCATGGTTATATACTTTAGGAGGATTTGGCCACCTGAGACTACTTTGCAGGATGACCACAGATCATCTCTGGTCTGCAGGGAGAAGGAGCTTACTCGACACAGCAGTGATCAGAGCTATATCTGTATCCATCTTATCTGCCCCACGACCAGCAGAACTCATGTACTTGACCTTTCCAGTTTTTTAAAGAAAAGATGTCAAACAAAAAATATATTTGCATAAAGTATATTTGTTTACAGTGCTATAGGTTTTATATTTTTAAAACATAAAAAGAAAACCAAAACCCATCAAACCAGAACTTACCACCTGGCACCTGTTCCATGAATATTTTAATGAAGCCATTCTCACTAAGAGAACCTAAATACTGGACAATATTCTTATGTTTGAGATGCTTATGCAAAGCTATTTCTTCATGTAGAGGTTGCGAGTACCTGCAAATAGAGGAAACATTTTATGCAATGTTGAGTTTCAAAAGGTCTTGGGAAACACATGGCACCTCAAATACTGGAGTACTGTGTACAGAAATATAATACTTATTTATTAGATATTTTTAACAACAGTGGTCATGAACTCCATGTACCAAAACTTATATACACATAATTACCTAGAATAACATTATATCCAGCAAAATAGATAATACAGTACACATATAGCATATATATACACATATATTTCTTTTTTTTAATATATGTATATTATATATACATATATATAAACACATATATAAATAAACAAATAGAGGTAGCAAAATAAAGCTTGTGGAAAAAGAACTCTTCAGCCCAACTTGAAGAGAATAAACATTTGGGCAAATAGTTGGATCTAAACTAAGGCCAAAGTAAACCAGAAAGTCAGCATAGAATAATAACCAGCTCAATAATTAAAACAAATTACCATTTAAGTTTCAATTAGTGAATATAGGGGGCTTATCCGAAAGCAAGAGAGGAGAGATATTTGATCTCCTCATGGGGAGGTGTAAAGAACTCACAACAATTTCATCAAATGCAACTTGGCCAAAGGTGAAATATTTTTCAGGGACAGGTTTCAGCAGTATTTTTGCCAGGCAGATTTCTAAAGTCCAAACCCTTCCAGGGTGGAACAACACCGGGACTCTGTACCTTAGAAGCTGATGTGCTTGCTTCCAACCAGCAGTGAGTCACACGCACCCCATCAGGTCAGTTGCCAGATTTAATATTTTATCTGGCAAAATTTAGCCAATATGTTGACTCTAATGGTCATTTCCACTAAAGTACTAAAATCTGCAGCTAGACTTCCAGGCTGCTGAAATAGATGTTGGACACAGACCTCCTCGGTCAGTCCAGCTGCAAGAAGCAGCGGAGAGTGCTGTGCGCCAGGAGGACACAGAGGAAGTGCTAATCAGAACAGCTAACTTCACCTTGCAGCTTCTCGCCAACAAAAGAAATAGTTTCATTGCCATCTTCACCTTCATCAGGCTGATCTCTGCACAGCCTTTGCACCAATACTGATGATGTTTTGGTTTTGAGAAGAACTGGCAGTATTATTTTTGGTTTGGTTTTGTTTTGGTAAGGGTATAAAGAGGGCATACGTAGCTGGGCTTTCTGCTGATTGAGCTCGAGGAAGCCCTGGAGCCGAAAGAGCAGCTAGTGCCAGGAGTGCAAGCTAGGCACTTGGCCTAGCTTGGCGGGGAGAAGTGCGTGTAAGCTCCTCTCCTTTCGGGTCACGTAGTCATCCGTTCACCTCAGCTACAGCCTCCAGCAGCAAGTGATGCCTGAACTCTTAAACACACGTCCAAAAGAAAATGTAGGGACATCTGAACATCTCTTCAGATTATGACAAAAAAAGGAAGTTTCTGCTTAATGAAAAGTGTGCCCTTACAGCACACAGTCAAAACTTTTAGAAGTTTTTACACAGTCTTCTCTCAACATGTAGGATCCAATACAATCATAATAACAATAGGATAGGTTGTCAAAAATAATGCTCCTTTTTCACAGCTGGTGGGTTTACCCCACAGTCAAACATTCTGGATGAAAATGAGAACAGCAGACATCAATACAGGAACAAATATCCTCTTGACACTGCTGGTTTGAACACTAACACCTTCTTTAAGGCAACTGGGATATACAGATGGCTAAAAACAGTTTCCTTCCTGATATTAGCTGTAGACTGAGCACTGTGCAAACAAGGATCCGGTTATTTCCTCCCACAGAGAAAGTGTTGCAGGCTAAAATATGGGGCATCCTGTTGGCAGAGAAGCTATCCAATAGATCAGATTACTAAACCAAGAAGCCAAAATGGACAAAAGAAAACAAGACACTTGGAAATATACATTCCATTCCTGACTTAAATAATTGGCAAAAAGTCACCTTTTGGCATGCCTGATATTCTGCCTACATTCACTTAGCATTTGATTCTTCCTGCTACCAAGGGAAATTCTGCCTATATAAAAAGAGTTTCCTTTACAAAAATTACTTATTTAATCACTAAAAAGGAGGATTTTATTTTTATGTTATCAACCATGCCAAAAGGTGACTACTTAGCGGGTTTTCTGAAAAATCAGCCTGAATTATAAACTTCAGTAACATTTTACAATGTGCCAGAGAGTTACTTTAAAGATTGAGACACACAAGTTATCTCCTAAGAAACAACACTTACACCACCTGACTACAAAAAACAAAAGGCTTCTGTAAAACTTAAGAAGGGGAATAACTTTACTAATAACTAATTAGTAACTAACTAATACCTTGAATTTGATGCCCAGATTTGCTATCACTTCTACTACAATATTTGTGGAAACCTTTATATTCATGACACAAATTCCCTGCTATTCTCAAAATATACAGTTACTAAGGACATTAACTGTCTGGTCTTTACCTGGTAACCTTTATAAATCAGAAGATCAATAAGTCCATAAAATGACTCTGCATTAAAAATGGAGGATGAAAAGATCATTCCACAGTTCCACATGTTTTAGTCTGGTGTTAAGAGACTACATAACAAATTGTGCATAAACAGAAGAGGAAAACGTCTCTATCAACAATTCAGGCTCAGAGTTTTAAATAGCTCTATAGACCAAGAATATGAATAGTTCTATAAGAAAAACATGCATGTGCATGTATAAGAATACAGGGCTTATCACAATGTATTCCAATGAGATTTTGTGTTTGGAAAGAAGATGAATTGTAAACCAAAATCCCAAAACCTGTAAACATTTCAATGCTTAGTGGCGACCATTTGGATTGGTATTTTTCTGTATAGAAAAAAAACGAAGTTAGAAATAAAAATTGAGGAGACCATTTAATACCAAAGACAGGTAATTTATTGGCAGCTTTGCAGGTCAGTTACTCCCTAAGCATCAAACTTGTTAGTTACGTTACTTAACAATCTAAGTATGTAGCGCACAGAATTTGGAATCAGTTGCATTTACTTTACCTGCTATCTCTCTCTGGGATTTCTTTAATAGCAATTCTGACTTGATTGCTCATATCTCGTCCCGCATATACAATGCCATAAGTTCCTTTGCCCAGAATGACTCGTTCGCCATTTTCATCATATTCGTAATCATACTGAAAAATAAACCCAAAAATGAAAGAAATGAGATGGAGTTATTACATCTGACAATATGCACACTAGTAAGGCTTCTAGGAGACTAGTTACTCTCTGTAGACCACGGAGCGGGAGAGAAGGGCTCTACAAAAGGATAGTCAGATACCGCACAGGCACGGCTGTCTCTGGATTGACTGTACAGGGAGCAGTGGCTTCTGAGCAGCTGCCGTTTCACACCAGGCATGATGCTAAGCTGGCCTCGGTCTGGTCGGTGTGCGTACACCTGAGTGTCGCTCCCAGCAGCGCAGCCACCGTTGCTGGCAGACGCTGTAAGCACAGCCCGAGGCGACAGAGGGCACTCGGCACTCAGGCCAGGCCTCCTGCTCCCACGCGGGCAGCGAGGCCGCACGCCGGGCAAGCCCAGGCGCTCTCCTGACCCGACAACATCTTCCCAAAGTGGCAGAGCCTCCCCAACTTGCAGCCAGCCGAGCGCAGCAGCAGAGGTCAGGCAGAGCTGCAGGCACTAGGGGCATCTTCTGCTGAATTCAAACTATCAAAGTTCAGGGCCAGTTCCGATGAGGCCTGATGGGTTATATGGTCTGCTCTCCCGTTTGACACAGACAACTGATTTCACTTACTCACTCCAGTGTTGAGCCCAGCAGCTCATGCTTGAATAAAGCTTTTTTTTTTTTTCTCCTCACTTTTCCTCCAAATAAAGACTGATATCTTTCTTTATAAAAGACACAGAGAATCTACTGCTTCCTTTACTAGTGTGTTTCCATAGTTAGTTACTCACATGGTAACTCATGCCTATTATTTCTAATTCTAATTTCTTTGGTTTCACTTTCATATCATCATTTTTCTTCACTAGATTAAAAAGCCCATTAGCACCTAGTAATTTTCCCTGTAAAGATACTTATCCACTGTAATCAAGTCATCCACTGCTTTTTTTTCCTAAAATACACAAATTAGTCACCCTCAAGTTCTCATTATAGAGCATATTTCCTAGTCCACGAGTCACACTAGTGGCTTCTGTTTGCCCCATTCCCAAACTTAGATATAAGACTTCAGCAACAAAGACGCAGCACTAGATTCAGTATTCAATAATAACACTTCCAATCAGTTCTGGTTGTCACCAGAGCTTTAGGACACCAGATTTTCATATGATGGGACATGGGCTCCAGTATTTTATCTTGTTCCCTGCCAACTAAAAGCAAACCTAAACAGAGTGAGTCCTGCACTGCAACCACTGGCCCTGTGCTCACTGCATGAACGTTCAGCTGGACAAACGGAGGTGAGAAGCCAGCATGTACAAGCATGCCCACGCAAACTATCATTCAGCTAATGTGAGAAACAACACTAGAAGCAGGGCAGCCCAGGCTTCGAGGCAACTTCATGCTCTAAAAATACAAACTGCAGAAGCACCAACACCCCTTGCACACTTTGTGCTAGCTGTGCATTGCTGTGCATTGCTGGGCCACGGAGGAGAACTAGCAGAGACAAGTCTGCCCACGCCACAGCTGCAGCCTCTTGTGCTGTGCAGACAACCTGCCAGTGGAGTAAAGGTACGGGATTCCAGTGATGCACGAAACGGGCAGCAAACAGTCTAAGCAGATGCTAAAACCGCTCGGCTCCAGTGACTGTCAAGAAACTGTAACAAGTGCCATTCTGTAGAAAGCAAGACTGCACAGAATTCCAAAGTTCAGCACCTTCTTAGTATGCTACTGAAATAAGAGACATTTAGCTATGCTGCTTATAAATACTATATGAAGATAATTAAAAAAAAAAAAGATAGCTTTGGTCTAATTTCTTCCAGTGAAGAGATCAGTAATTTCCTCCCCCAACGAAAATCTATATTAAGAGTCCCAAATTCTTATTATGGTGAAAAAAATAAACAATACCTCTAGAGAGTCTCCATCACATTCTCCATCATCTGTATTCTTCCCTATTTCTTCAGTTATACTGTTCACCATGTCAAAAAACCTGTTTAAGCAAACAAATATGCACTTTAGACTTAGTATGAGGGCATCAAGAGTAATACTCAAGAAAAATAATTTTTATAACATATAAAATGTGGCCTAAATGTCCATGATGAATGAAAATCACAAATGGAATTTGCACTTCTAAAAGCTATATACCATGTGAAATTATCATCCTATACCAATGACCACTAAAAGAATTGAAACATGAAAAGTTCCTAGTCATCTTGGATGTTTTTGGAGACTGTGAAGTGCAGGAAAGCTAGTTTCAGTTTTTATTTGAGTGGAAAGGTACTACAGAAGAACCTATATGAACTAGGATAGATAAGAGGATGAACTAGAAATTGAGCAGGGAGAGTACAGCAGACATTAATATGGAGATATGGAGTACTGCAGTGATTTCTTTTTTGTAAAGTTGTTGCCTTTTTATCAGGAAAGCCCATGAAATATCCTCAGGGAATGCCTTCTGGATCAATTTAAGACTACAACCCTCAATTCTAGGGAGCACAACTGTGGCTTACAACAATTGAGATACTGCCCTAACTGTGCTACAATCCTTACCATTTTTTCCCTGGTACAATTTTACCTATGTAAAAATGACCACATTTACACCACATTATACAAAGAAATGAAGTACGCTCCTCTCTAATCAGAGATAAAACATTAGCTTATTGCTACCCGAAATGAAAAGGTAAAATTTGTAGGTATATTTGCTTCTAATATTTGTCTGTATTTGGGCTTTGACCTATTGGATTTCATTAACCTCAAGGTCAGTACGGGGCTTTCAGGTAGAAGATGATGAGAACTGAGAGTGTTGTGACCACCTCTTCTCGCAGTTTGGAAACAGTCGGTCCCTGTTGCGTGTGCAGACACAATCTACTCCATCACAGCCCGCCTATATGAAATAATAAGTGGCACATACCTCCTGCAGTGAAGCTCTGTGCAGAAATAGATTTGAAAGTCATCCGAGTTGTGTAGCACATAGAGGAAACAGCACCGCTCTTCAAACTTGGAAATGCTGAAAGAACAGGCAAACAGAACAGGTTATTGGGAAGATGTGCTCGAAATTCTACTAGTTATGTCAAGCCATACAAACCAACCTATTTATTATGAAAAAGTGACAAATCTAAGAAGCCATGATGCATTACTTCATTGCAAATTTATGTTCTTTTATCCTTCAAAGTTCAGATTTTACTTGCCTCTAGTTAACACATTGCCAAAAAGATAGTCCTACTTACAGTAAGGTCCTTAAATTCTACTCAGTATTGTCATTACTGGGCTCCTCAAAGAAAATACCAAACTCTATCTGAACAAGCTTCTTGCAAGTTTGTGCACATTCAGTATCGTATGACAAGTTGATTCAATAGAATTGATTGTTAGTATATTATAAGAGAAAAGGATGCAACTAGAGGTACTGTAAGGAAATAATAAAATATTTGAGGAAAGGATGAATTAAGCCTCTAACATTCTTAAAATGCTGGATGAAATCTATAGTCCTAAGGAAATCAACTGACTTAAGTTGGATCAAGATACCCATCATGGTTTTAATCCACTGAGAGAACAGTAAAGCACAGTACTATTCTATACTGTGCCAAAGGCTTCCTGAGCAGAGTTGATTAATGCTGAAGTATTTCTTTAGATTTCAGCAAATATTTGTGATTTTCATCCTTTAGATAGTGTCTACAGTTATCTGATCATTGTCTCTCTTTATGACTTCTAAACTGTAGATTCCTTGTGTTAACTTTTGATAAGCAAATTGAGGGATAATAAAAACATTTTAAATAGGTACTTTATAAAGCTACTTAGAAAAAGAATGAGTTTCATTAATAAAAACGTATGTCTTGGGGTTTTGTGACTCATTTATTTGTATGTTAGGAAAAAGATATATGTGTTAAATGAGGTACATATCTGGGAAGACAGTCATTGCCTCCAGTTTACAAATTAACTTGTAATCCACTAGGGTTTACAAACACACAGGTGAACTCTTCAGAGTCCTACTGATATTAACAGAATTACTCATTCTTCTAAAGTTTCCTGTGATTAAAATATTTTATTATCCTGACAGGCACATAAACCAGTTACCGAGACAGGAGTGAATAAAAGGGTAAGAATGTGGGGTATACACAGAGGTCAGGCAAATCCATAAATATTTAAAGCCTTTAAGGGAGTGTTTGCATTTGCTTGTATGTTGTTTTCCTTCCTGAAAAAAAGTAATTAGAGAGACTAAAAAAAAACCCCAAACTTATAAAAAGAAGATGGGTAATTTGCTCCGGAAATGCCTCATTTTGAGAGTTACCAAACATATGTACTACCCACTGGCTTCTATGACGGCAGAAGTGGAGATGAATCTGCAAGACTGAGAAGTCAAGCAGGTAAGGACAATATTGTGTGGCCGCCTGCCCAGCTCCTGGGGGTAGCCAGAACTCCTGCTTGTCAGCGACAAATACTGCAAGTATGTTTACCAATAATTCTTAACGGAGTAGCAGAGAAAGCAGAGAAGCATTGGCATCAACCACAGAGGAGTAATATCAAGAAATTTCTGTTTATTTTCTAAAAGCGGAGACACCTTTCGCAGTTACAGTGAGAATTAAGTAGCACGACAAGGGTCCCAGTTCCCCAAACGTCAGAGGAGATGAGAGGATGGAACACGAGCACCCTCGCTGTTAATCCTTAAACTATGGCGAAACTGAACACTGATCTAAATCCAACCTTACTGCTATGTTGCAAATACTACATTTATCAGCATGATCTGTGAGACACTTTCCCATGGAAACAACACAAGCAGCAATTATTTCATAATCCAAGGCTCCTTCTGGATACCAGGAGTATTCCACTCACAGTCTAGCAGCTTCGGTTTGCCATGTTCTTTTTTTAATTGGAAAAATGAAGACTGTATCCTCCTGCTCATAAAATGTCAGCTCTGTAGAACACCAGGGTTTTTTTTTTTTAAAAAAAAATAACAGAGAAAGACATGAAGTACCTTGGGTAGCAGCTATTTTTCAAAAGCTTTGATGAAGATTTTAAGACTAACGGTGCTTTTTAGCTTAATTCAATAATACATTTGTGTCTGAGAGGGTGAGAAGACATATGACAAAAGCAGTCATTTATGCTACAGCACACACCACTAACCAACGAGTTTGCTAAATCAAACTTGGTTATCATGACTTCCTGCACATACAGTGTGATTCAGCACTGTGTGCAGAGCTGCTTATTATTTTTCAGGTCCCTTTGCAATTCTCCAGAGCTGAACTCTATTACTCATGAAATAAAGTGCTGATTACACTGGCTCATGAGGAACACACGGAACAAGTGTCCCCTCAATCATTTCCTTGAAGTATTTAACAAAACCATTAGTCATTCCAAAGCTAGATGTCACTTCAGCACTGCTGCCAAGAGACTCCCTATATAATCCAGTAAAGATTTATGGAGGCTTTTGTTGAAAAATTCTCCAAACCATGAGGAGAGACCTGCCTTGTATGTCAAGTCTATACCTCCACAGCTGCCTCTGACTAGTCTAGAAAGACTGAGAAGCCTCATTCACCCCCTTCTTAGACAGCTTTACGTCTAGGACATCAAAAGGGTCAAAAGCAGCCTGGATACAAAAGCAAATTAGGAGCAGGCCTGGTTGTGAAGGATGTCCCATTCCAAAGACTATCCCGTTTCAATAGAGCTAGTTTAAACCTGGAAGATATTGGAAAAGGAACAATCAGAAACTCACACACGTTACAAAAACAGCCTTATTCTGCTTTGTAATTGCATAAGATAAAGATTTTTTCCCCTCTGCAGTGCCTCATGGAGGCAGCCACTGAGCTTTTTAAGAACTCACTGCGACTCTTGGCTCTGCTCAATCTTACTACAGTTTTCCAGGTCTTTTTGGACATTTTTCTAGATGATCATAGACTGGAATTTTAATTTGCAAATTAAATGACAATTGAACATTTAAATAACAAATGCAGTATAGTACATAAAAACACTACTGGTCACATAATGGCTTAACAATGCCAAAAAAAAACCACAGAAAACAAAGCTAGGCAAAAAAAGTATATATAGTGTGCCTATGAGTATTTGGGAAAAAAAAAAAAATCTATATACATATATACACATAAAAACACACTGTAACCAAAACCAAACCAGACTGAACTAAGTGCATCATTGCAAATTTTGCTTAAAATAAGTTGAATCCCACAGGAATGAATCTCACAGGAATGAATGTTAAGTTACTTTTTGGAAGGAGAAAGAATTATCCATCTGTGCAAAAAATGTACTGCAGACATAGCAACAGCTTTGTGTGTATGGAACAGTTATTATTAGAACACAGCAACGACTGTTTAAAAAAGCTAAGAAAATACACTAAATGCAAACACCAAAGTGGAAAGTCACAGGATGCCAAAATGTAGATAAATTCTACAAAAGCAAATGAGACTGTGACAAAGAATTGATCTGAATAGTTCACAGCGGGTGCACAAGACTACTTTCTTAGCATCAGTAGGTACAAACAGTGCACATATTTTGTTCAATGTGGGCATGTTAGCAGACCAATTGGCTCTACTTCTGCTGTTCTCTAATAACAGTATGGTGCAAAATCCGTATTTAAAACAAATAGACAAAAGAAAACCAAATCCAACAACTTCCAGTGAAGGTTTTGCCGTAGCAGGTAGAAAACTCTCTGCTGAAACCAAGCCAAAAGATGACTACACTTCCTCCTTTGTCAGCACCTAATCAAGGTTGGGTCCCTCCCAAAGAGGGACACCTTGGACACGTAACATCATGTCCTTCTAATCCAGTTAAAGTGTTCTTGCAGGTGGCTTCTCTGAACCTACTGCTCTAATCCATGTAAACTGGCTTCACGGGAGTCTTTGGGAGATTGTTTTATTTATTTTCCTTTTTCCTTTTGACCTCCTCTGTATTCCCTCAAAATAATCCTTAAGTTTTCGCTCTGCAGCCAATCCACCACTTGGCCACATCAATTATCATCGGATGGATGGACAACCTGCCTTCCCCATGGGTCCCCTCTCTGAAACTCCGTTCTGCTGCCATAACTGTACAAAAACACAATTTAAAACAAACAACAAACAAACAAAAAACATAAAGAACACACAGCCCAAACTTGAAAAGTGCTAAGCAGCTATAACACTGCAGGAGATGAACACCACCACCATCTCGCCAGCTCTTCATGTTCTCCCTGTCTGCTCCCACTTGCCATTTCTGGGCTTTTATCCTCTGAATGTCAGGCATTTGGGACTATAACTGCCTTTTTTTGTTATTTATGAGTTCTCCAATGTGTCAGATCTGTGATTGTAGCTCCTGGGCACAACATAAAACTGAAGTAAGATGGGATAAAATGTAACCAGGGTATTTTAAATTCAGCGTTACTTAGCATCAAGTCAGTGACTACTACCATCAAGACAAACAACAGTGCTTTAACTTAACATGCTATTTCTATTTTTTTACGTAGTAGGCTCTGCAACTCGTCATTTCTGAATCCAGCCTATGACTCCACAGGCTTCCCTTGTACCAGGGAATCTGTGGAAGTACCTGCAATACCCCGATTCACTATTGTGCCTTTTATTCCAACAAGGCCTACAGCATTAGCTCAAGATAATACTCATGCAATTACTCTTTCCATTTGAAACACAAAAGAGAAACTCACCTTACTCCCCTGATAGAAGCAGCACTGAAGTTCCACTCGTGAATACCCTTCTGCAACACAGAGAAGAAAACAAACATTCCTTTTTTAAAGAGAAGAGTCAGCACGCACATCTTTTAGTCTAAAACTCAAGGGAAACACCTCAGCTGTAACAGTTTATTACCCTGTAACGGTTATTCTCTATTTTTTTTTTTTCAGCCACAGCTGATGTGACAGGTTCTGTGTAAATAGAAGTTTTGATTTGCTCATTTCTTCAGCATTTACACTGAAAACACAGTGCCCCCCTCCCCCCGCATTTTTTTTCTAAGAAACTACGAAAGCATCAGACCAGAAGGGCTGCCCATAGAGACTGACTATCCTGGGTGCTGAACTCAAGGTCATGTGCTACCCTCTGGAAACAGGGAGAAAAGAAAACAGATCTGAGTAAGGATGAGAGAGACAGCTTTGGCTCCTAACGATGTGGGAAGAACAAGCTGGGAGAAATAGAAATCAGGAGTTTTGATGCTGCGAGACAAGTTCCTGAAAAGCAGTCAAAATCACTTGCGGAAGGAACAAACCGAAAGGCAAACTGTTCAGGGAAAGGGAAAAGAGACTATCTGTAAGAATACAGAAAAGAGCAGCAAGGCTCTACCGAAGCCCCAAGAGCTGCTGGATTGGGCAACCAGCCTGGAAGAGAGAAATCATCTTGCAGAAGCAGCAAGGGCCAGGCCTCATTTATTTTCAGAAATCCATCACAGAGCAGAATTGAGTTCCCAACACATAGTCATATTGCTCTAAGTTTAAGTTCTATTAAAACTTCAGGAATCAGAAGCCTTTTGTATCTTTCGATGAAAACACTCTTTCAGGGAAGTTTGAACTACACCACCCCAAAGCCGTGGCAGCCTTTCTAGTATAAGGGTGCAGTGTCAGCCACAAACATAACCAGCTGTGTCCCAAAAGAGGACACCAAGCTGGGCAGCTTATAATACATTTCATGAATAGTGAGATCTGGAGAAGTTATAACAGATACACTGCCAAAATAGTTGCAGTATGTGCAACAAATTAGAGAGAAAACTATTTTCTCAGATACAACATTTTTCTGTAAGGCTCTCTGGATCAGTTTTTCCTCCATAAGTCTTTCCTTGCTGTTCAAATTGTACTAAAGATTGTGATGCTAACAGAAAATTTCTAATACAATGTGCCATACTTATAGACAATTTTATTTCTTGAAGCACAAACTTTGCAAGACTGTAATTGTAATACACAATTATTGAGGTGTTCAGTACTTCCCTGATATAAAATCAGGGGATGGGAATTCTGATGGGGGAAGCAGACAGGGAAGGAAGGAAGCCAGAGGTGAATAAAAGGTGGGACTGCATCTTGAAATAGAGGTACCAAATTAAGTGTTTGCAAAGCTACCATTTGAATTGCCTGGTTCTCTTGCATAAATATCACCAGGTCAGTCCCTCTACTGATAAGGAGAGCAGATTTGCAGGGTCTTCCCCTCCCTCCACATATGAACTCTGCCACCTTCCAATTTTCCATCACTGGAAATCTTCTTCAGTGCTTTTCTACTGGTGTCTGTCCAATTCCAACTACTAGGAATAATCTAGAATTTAAATCTAAAACAAGTATCCTGACCAGCAGAATTGTGCAAGCAGCACACCAAGAAGCATAAGCATTGTAGGGTTTACCTGTCGTTTACATACAGCTAAGGTCTCCTGCATTCATACATCTTTCATTTCCCACATCGTGTTCTCAGGCAACAGAATAACACAAAAGCTGTGTCCCTCATGATCTTGCCCTTGCCAAGTTTTGAATACATTGGAGTAAACATACCAGGCATGCTATCCAAATTCAGCATCTGTTCTTTGCTTAGGCAAAAAAAAACACCAACCACTCAAAACAAAACTCAAAATGGATTCAGAAGCCAACACAAAACAGAGACAGGCTGTTCTATTTCAAACTCACAAACAGGACTGCTGCATTCCTCTAAACCTATGAGGGGAAAAAAAGCTGCTAAACCCAAGGATCTGGAAGGCAACATAACAAGCATACTAGAAAATATAATGCTGTCTGACTTGCATATACATCTGTCCATGTTAAACTTCACACTGTGAAAGGTATAAACATTAGGATATGTTGTTAAAGCGTCATAGAAAAGGAAGAGGACACATCACTTTTCCTGGCATTGACTGTCAATCCCCTACTCATGAGAAATTTACTGCTTTCTGAATCCACTGAGCTCTATTTTGCATTTCAAGCAGAAATTCATTTTGTGCACGAAAAAAAGGCAAAAAAAAAAAACATGCTCACATTTGGAACTCACATTTTTCATTCTTAGAGCACTGACTGAAATTTGGAAAATAACGATAGGCAAATACATTAATTTATGAGCCAAAATGAACTGGAATCTGACCCATGAGCTACTAAAGTTCTGACAGACCTGCAGCTAGTAGAATAAAGCTAGGGGGTTAAAGCAGCTTCCAACCCCACCTGCCCGTCTTTCCTTGGGCAAGGACAGCTGCCCTGTGACGGTTGTGGTAGTTTTCAGCCTTGCATATTAAGAAGAAACAAAGTATTTCACTTGGGCTGAAATACATCTAGTTCCTTCAGAAAAAAAATCTCTTATCCAAGACAGATATTGCTTTGGTTCTATTTAGCCAAAAAGACAGTTCTCTTCCACTCTCATTCCTCGCTTCTGATGGATTCTAAGGCTCACAAAATTGCAAGAGCAGATTAAAACTGTGTAAACTGAAGCTGTAACTGCAGTATTGCCCATTGCATTCCTCTGATGGATGTCGCTGCTTGCAGAGCAGGAATGTCAGAAGTGAGTATTGATCAGGTCCCAAATTACGGCATAAACTTGCCATATGAAGGGTTCTGGCTAGAGCAAAAGTACTTGTAAGTCCATCAAAAATGACCTCATATGACATGACCTTATATGACATGACTGATTAATAAGCAGGGTATCAAAAGTAGGAAACACTAATCTCAGAAAATTGAGAGAATAAGTAAGTAAGAATAAGGAAAAAAAAATGGGGACACCAAACTGCAGTAGAGAATTGCAAAATGAGAAAATACTACAAAGCAAAGGTCAAACTGCAGATAGCTGAAGTCACCATGCACAATGGACAAGTACACACTAATACACCCACATCTTTCTCCCAAGCACATGGTGACTGTGAGCCATCAAATAAGATAGTCACAAAGACAGCCAATGCTGGAAGTATCAAACAAGAAATCCTCCGAAGCTAAAGACACAGGAATGCACCACAAAAGACTTAAATGTGGTCTACAGTGAGGGTGCTTAAGAAAGGCTAACTCAGACTAGAATAAAAACAGAGGCTATGGGAGGTTCTCCCTTACATCCCTCATGGGAGGGACACAAAGTCTGACTACTTATTTAGCCTAAAGAAAAAAACAAAAGAAAAAAAAGAGTAAACACTAAGAGACATTACAATTCTCCTACAATAAACTCCAGAGAGGAACTATTTAACATAGTCCATTAGTACAAGAACCAGCTTGAGTATGCAATGGCTATGGGCAGATTCTGATTGAAAGACTTCATGTTCCAGCCTTCGTCTTTTCCAGCAGCTCCTCCAGCAGGTCAGCCACGCTCTGTATCCACCTTCCAACACACTTCTTCGTGACAGCTAACAAGTACTTAAGAGAGAGCTTGACTATGTTACGTGAAATATTATACAGTGAGTGTGTCTGCTCAGAGAGAAAGTTCCTCCCCTGGGTTCAGGCTCCATCGTCCCAGCATTCCAGTCATAGACCCTTCTTATATGATAGGTACACCATTTAACAAATGGAATAGACCATTTGGAAACACATTACTATACTTTAAAAGCAAAATAAACAGATAAATAAGCAAACCATAAAACACTATTCAATATTCAATGAATATTTCAATATGCTAATTCCTATTGGCGCATTAAAGAAGCCTTTAGATAGCAAGCAATATTGAAGGTGCAAAAAGAAGAAAGTTCTATTTGTTCATTAGTTCTTTGTGTTTTTTCAGTATATTGTAAATTCCTTATGAAATCCTAAGCTACAGATTTGTTGTATACTACACATTAGTTTAAAACAATCTGAAATTTTGTGTTCTTTTTTTTTAATGATGGAAAGGAAAGGTCCATTAAACAACAGCACAATCTTAAGTAAAGGTGAAGAATGCTATATTAGAAATAAATGCACAGCAAAATATGTGCAAGACATCTTTTTGCATTTCTCTAAAGAAGTCTCCTTTGCAGAATGCATCATCAGGTATGACTGTGCACATTATATACCTCATGTGACATGCACATTTGCTCGTTTTCATAATATAAGTCACAACTGCAGACACCATGCTGGCATATACCTTGTCATCAGGCAGCACATGCCAGATAGATACAGTCTTCTCCTCAGCTTCACTGTTGATGGAGAGATATGAAGGCTGATAAATTTTTGTTGGTTCTAATATTAAAACCTTGTAAAAAAAATTAAGAGTTAGTACAAGACACACAAAATTTATAAGTATTAGAATCAGTTAGAACTATTTCTACATCATATCAAGAACCACCAGGGAAACACAAATAACAGTAAAACGTCAGGTACTGGGCTACGTAAGAGTAGCTCATGCTAACATAAGACACAAAATCTCAAATTTATTTATTTTTTTCATTCAAGTCTACTGTGTATCACTCAGTAACGCATACATTACTTTTCTCAAATGCTTTTTTCTGACTACTACCAGAAATCTTTGAAATCTTTTCATTGCAAGTCGTTCAGCTGCGAAGCGTCATTTGAGAATGCCTGTCTCCCATGCAGAGTCAGGCAGTGTCTTTATTTTTATTATCTCCCTGTAAAAGCATAATTAGGTAGTTCAAAAAAAAGTCACATAATTCTAGAGTTACAATTAACTTTGAACTTTTGAACTAATGGAGAGATCTAGCTCCACAGTGGGCTGCAGAAGCTAGATTAAATGATTTTCTCAAAAGCAATAAACACCACTGCAAGAATCTCAGGCTGACGACAAATAATTATGGAAAATTTCTTGAAATAACTTAAACAAAATCTGGAAGTCATGTAAAAGAGATGGGATGCAATGGAGAAACATTTAAACTAACATAGCCACTTCCAAGTAAATGAAGCCAAATCTACTACTGTAATAATGTTCTGACAGAATTACTTGCAGATCCACTCCCTTAAAAGGTAAACGTCAACTGAAGAAATGTGGTTTCTCATTAAAACTTCTTGTTTCTTTAAGGATTTTCAGTGCTTAAAATCTGATGCCTAAAGCCCCAGATCTATATTGGCTGTGTAGAAACCATTCTTGATTGAAGAATGTGAAACATTGATATTAATTCAGGGAAAAGTCACTCTATTTTCCACTGTATCATTTATACAAAGATTTCTGAGGCTCAAAGATTACCCAAAAACAAGTGTTCAGAAGCTGAGACGAAGTTAAAGTTGGTAAGCAACCTGATCATCTCCTTGCTTTCTTCTTCCATTCCCTCTCCCAATAAAAGCCCAGTCAAACACCATCTCCAAAATAGCCAAGCTGCAGAATTTCTTGTTTAATAATTTTTTTCTACCAGATTGATTTCTGGACTTTCAAAAAAGTGCTTTAGATAATAAATGATTGATGGTGGCAATGTGGCCTACAAGAAGCTGATTTATGAATAAGCTCCTTGCGTTGTGGATGCCACCAGAAATTCCTTTGTTACTTCAAAAAAAATACATGAAGTCCACAACAGGAACTTTTGGAAAGACCCCACATTAGACACCTAAGCCATGCCAATTCCTACGGAGTCAGCCACCGTGGGTGCACACTTCGCACCTGAGAGAAGTGCAGGGCTAAATTTTGAAAATACTATGTAAATGGCCCATAACTTTAAAAATGGATGATGACTAGCGCTGTTTCAGAAGAGCTTCTCTGCATCTCTAGACACTTAAGTACTTTTAAAAATCTGGTTTAGATCATCTCTCAACCTGGGGTGGTTGGTATGCTATTTCTTCCTCTAATGGCTACGAAGAGGATAATGATACTGAAGTCATCATCAGCTAATAGAGCAATCCACAGCTCAGCTGGCATCAATGACCAGGGGAAGTCCTTACCCTCACGCTTTGAGGCAGCTCATGTCAAGGAGTATGCAGAAAATTACTTATTTTAAAAGAAGTTATTTGTAAGTATCTGGGAGAAGAAAGAAAAGAAGTACTGTTTCATTTTACTGGCTTGCTGAATGGTGTGATTTTCCTTCCAAATACAGAGCAAATGACAGACACAAATATAATTAATCCTGTCTGCACTACCAGAACTGTTTACTGTATAATATAATCAAATTATGTGGTCATTGGGATTATCTTTTAGCCCACACTATCTCAATGACCAGTTTGTTTCTTAATATTAATAAAAATCCAAACTATTTGGCTTGGACTGTTCTGCATGTCTGAGTCTATTTTAAGTATATAACTGCAACATTTCATCATCAAAAAAATCTAGAAAGGACATAGTTTCCCTTCTGTAGGGCCCAGAGGATTAAAAATATTTTCTGTTTTGCTTTCCCCCAAAACTTTAGGCCCATTCTCCTCAGTGAACCAGAACGAAGCTCCCTTGTGTCTCACACTGTTTTCACTGTACTGCCTCAAGCTGGTACTGTTCAACATCACAGTCTTGGTTTATTACTCCACCTACACAGAACCCGAAACGTAGAAACCAAAAGAACTGTACAAAACCAATATGCGCTTCAAATATTTGGAGGGTGACAATGACTACTATTTAAAGTGTTAAATGCTGTATTTGTTAGTAGTTACCAAAAAAATAGTACACAAGACATTATTTCCCATACTTATACAGATTATGTGTATGGGCAACAAAAATCTTTTTACAAGCTGTTTTCAGATCCTTTTAGAATGTCCTGCAGCAGCAGGACATGCAAAGCCTGCGAGCTAGAGAAAGAAATAAAATAAAATCTCTTTTCTTCAAAACATAAAAGAGTATCACCTATAATAAAGCAGAAAATTTTGCTTAAAAACATATCCACTGTTAACAAACACTAAATAAAGTTCTGTCTTGACTTTTCTCTCATTACTTTGATATGAAACAGTCTGTACAATCCCATTGTAGCCAATTGCAGGCAATTAAAATCAGTCTAATGTGCAGGCCAAATTAATTTCTTCTGGGCAAGGAATTTATTGCCTGGCAAGCTACATAAACACAGTGTTTTTATTAGCCATGTTTTATGTTGATTCTCTTCATGCCACAATTAAAAATAAAAACAAAAAAAGACAAATCACTTACTGGAAATCTAACTACAGACACGTCTGTCTTTGTGGCTTCAACAAGGAAGTCCATCCAGAAGTCGACAAGTTCCTGCTTGGCCATATGTTGCTCTGGATTCAGTTTCTTAAAATGCTGATATATCAAAATGGTCTCTACAATAGACTTCAGGTACCTGTGATCATCCAAGTAGACACACATAGTATATTTAATACAATTTGTAAATAACAACCTCTACATTTAATCACAGCTTAAGCATTTACTATTGCCACACCAACAGTCATGAAGATTTTTGGTTCTCTAGGACTACTTTTAAAAGTAACAGTTTCCTAGTGGGCATGGTGCACCTACATTACTAACCTGAAACATAAATGAGTTCCGGGGCCCTTGTTCCTGCATATATTCATATCATTTATACTGCCTGCTATCCTAAAACATGAAAGCTTTCTGAAATAGCTAAATCTTGTACTTCCAGACTAAACTGAGCCTATGTCAAGCTTGTTTCAGTTGTGACCAACTTCACGGAAAAACGCAGGTGAAAAGTTTAACCCAGTGCACTGTGCTGGCTACTGTACAGCATCTGTATTAACAGATCTTTAACACAGATTTTTAAAGATGATGCTTTTAGGGAAAAAAAAGATGCTATAAAGACAACAACAGTTACACGAAGCAGTCTTTTGGCAATACTGGAGAAAGGATAGCTGAAACTGTCTCCTAAATGAAGCTCATACCATTCTCTGGTATTTTTTCTTTCTGGGGCTGGTTTATGGACCTCCCCAAAGCATTGATTTCTCTTGGCTTTTTTAAGGGTGGGGAGAAGGGAAGGAAAAAAATGTAAGCAATGTAAGCATAATCTTGCATATTTAAAAAAGCTACTAGTGCAACAAGATGCTCAAGCCTAAATAGGATTTGTCACAGTTACCATAGTTAAGACCACCCTGAAAATATAGTTGAGACACTTGTGTCAAGATGCAAACTCAGAGGCCTTTTGGGAACCCTTCCATAGCTTTGCAGGCTCTGACTGTCCTGCTGAGGCCATGTGAATATCCTGGGAAAGGTCTATTCCCCACATCTATTCCCTTTTGCACCATGAAGCCTCTGCTGAAGAATAAGCAACGGACTAGGAAGGAATTTCTCACAGGAAATAATTCCCAAAAAGCAAGCGGGGTCACTGTGTTTTCAGAGTTTAAGCCATAGACTCCAATCCCAAGGGCACTGGTATGTAAAATCCTGACAAGCAGGTATTTATAAATACTAGGAAATTCTAATCAGAGACTTCTAAACTGTACTATCCAGTTTTTTAGTAAAACATCACATGCAGTAAAAATTGAAAGCATTGCAGATAACAGGTGTGCACAATATGCTTATAAAATATTTGATCAAAAAATCAATAGTCTTGGTGTTTCCTACATTATACCAGTATGAGCCTCAGAGACAGGCTTTTCTGCCTTTAAAAAGGGCAAAAGCAAATAGATAATGATGTATGCACTTTGAGTGTTAAGGGGACAGCTTTTAGCCAGAAAAAAATGGGTTCCCCTGAGCTAGCAGCACCCCAGGCCTTGTGAGCAGGTGCCATGCTGCCTATAGCAAAGCAGATCAGGCGCTGAGAGACGGATGTCACAGGCCTCACATAACAGTTGCGAAGTGCACATGGCTCTCTCCAACCTTTCAATTTATATAACCTTTCCATTGAGTAGGCCTTGATCTGCACTGGTCTCAACAATAACCACGTGAGACTTGCCCCAAACAGCTTGTTTGCCTGCCCTCCCAGAAACATCCATGCAATTGTGCCTAAATCCACGAGTCCCCACCACTTCTCCTGCACAAGGTCACTGTACAGGAACACAAACTAGTGCCTACACTGCTCTTGCCCTAAGTGGGGACTAGTGCCAGTGCTGAGACCACCCTCCTCAGCCTCTGAACTAAAATGTGCTATCACTTCTCTCCCTGCATAAGGGCAAAAAGGGGAAATGATTCCTAGCCTGCGTGGAAGTGTAAGGAAGCAAGACACCGAGTAGAAAAATTGTTTAATAATCAGTGAAATAATCTATCATATACATTTAGGATATTTTTTTTGTGATCCCTCTAAAATCTATGACTTAGAAAATTCTGCTGTGGAAAAAAAACAACTAATGGTCTAAGTGTCTCCAGGGATTCAGGAACATGGTTAGACTTCGGTTTCCTTGCTCTGCACAAGAGTTTCTCCCATCAAACAGTAAAAAACAATCTGAATACACATTCTTAACCAGCTCCGAACACCTCCTGAGGTTTGCTGTTCATAAGCATTGCTGGCTTGCTCTTACATCAAGTGATTTTGTATATAGGGAGAAAAACAAAGCACAAAATGACACATTGACCAGATTTTGCCCCAAAGAAGAGTTTGAAAGTGAGAGAGTATTTCTTTTGAAATCACAGACATAACATTTTCTGGGGAAGAGAGATGTTGTTAAAAACAACAACAAAATATGAGTTATACATAAAAGTCTGAATCAGTTACAAATAATGCTATGATATTTTTGAATGCTTTAAAACGCAGCAATGTACATGATCCTGCTCATCACCTTACCATGCCGGTGCCTTTAGCTTAAACAGCTTTTCTGAAGCCTGGATCACTCGTATGTGGTCGTTAGCCAACATACTGGCCCCCAAGAAAGATCCCACTTCCCAATAGCTCTGCAGTTTTTCCAGGCTCCCCTTTTTACCAAGCAGGCTGCTGATCTTTACCCCTGTAGTAATAAGAATGATAGGTCAAAGAAAGGTATTGACGTATTTTAAAATAAATATTTTCCTAATTTCAATCTCTTCATTGATAAATTACTGTAGCCTCTCCATTTCAATGAATTAAGATGGAAATTATACTTACCAAATACTTTTTATATGCCTTCCAAACATCATAAGCTGTAGTAGATCCTATATTTCCCTCCCCCTCTTCCTAAAGGCCTCTCAAGAAAGGAACTTTAAGACATCACTGTCAGGACAAGGCCATAGCCACATTACCTACATTCTTGCATGGACCTTATCTGTAAAGGTAAATTGGGGCCTTAGGCTACACAACACAGCTGCAAAAACTTAACAGATGCTGAATATGGCACCTATTATGTTTTTTTCTGCTTTGTTTTTTGTTTTGTTTGTTTTGTTTTGACTTACAAGCCCCAAGTCCCAAACTTACCTTTATAGACAAGGTCCCATGCAGAAAGAAGAGATGATCCATTGGGCTTCTTCCAGCAGTGATGTTCTTTTAACTGCCGCAAGTCCTACCCCAATGAAAGACATCTATTAATATTCATAAGTCCCCCAGCAATTCAAGACCATGGAGAGGCTCAGGTTTTACCTTGACTTGCTATGTTTTCTGAGAACTACACGTTTCCTTGTGGTCTTCAGGATGTTTTTTCATTCACATTAGCTGCCTAATGTTTACAGCTAACACAAGATAGGCTACAGCATCACCCACAAACACAAACAGAACTCCCAGTTTACAAGAAAACCCTCCTCACCACCAGTGGTTCTTTATTCACTTTTCCCGCCCTCCTCCACTATGGCAGTTTCCCTCCCACATCACTTTTCTTTGTCCTTGGTATTGAAGCTGAGTATTCTCAAGAAAGATCAACAGTTGTGCTAAATTTATCTTTTCCTTTACTCTACTGGCTAGATGACTAAACTTCGTTCTGGCAGCAACAATAAATCTTATCAGAGTGGATGTCATTACATTAACGACATTTCAGTCAAAGTTCATTTTGTTTTCTCATGCTGCTTACACTTTGTTATCAGCCAAACAATAAATGGAGACAATTTTACATCTTATTTAAATACAATTTGTCTATAGCGTATTTCACGTCTGTTTCACATTTTGTGCTCTCTTGCCAGCAAGAAGTTGTCATATTTGCTAAACGCTTAGAACAAAGTAACACTTAAGTCTAATTAAAAACATGACTTGCTTCTTAATCAAATAGGGTTGCTAATTTATTCCTGAAAACATGCAATAGCTTTTGCAAAGCACGGTCTTCATGAGAGACCATGGCGGTTCCATTATCTCAATAATTTCACAATATATTGCAGTCATTGTTTTTATGTACATCACAGCAGCTCTGCTAGGCTTTCAATTAGGGTACCACGCACACACTGATTGTCAACAGATGGCTCCAGAATGGTTTGTTTCATGATGCAGTTACTGTTGTAGGCTGCAAAGGAGGGACTTCAAGTTGTGTTTATTCCATTTGGGGTTCTGAGCGCGACTCCCTGGGGAGCACCCAGGGCCCGGAGCAGCCAGGACAGGCACAGGCACCTTAGCAGGCTTTGAGAGGACAGATTGGGAGTCTGGGTGGAGGTGGCCGCGGCGTCGCAGGAACACAGTGGCAGGAGGGTTCAATGATCACCCCTGCCTGCATGTGCGAGACCCAGCGCTGAAACCTAGCAGCAGCAACACCTCAGCAGCACGTTCGGGAATGCGGCTCAGGAAATCTCCTACATCCTGTACTGCAGCACTGCTGCTACGGGGCCCGAAGCAGCCGCAAGTTTTAACCAAGTGTTCAGTGGACTGGGTCCTGCTACCTTAAAGAAGATGGAACCAGCTGCTCTTCATATTCCCCTGAGACAGCTGAGGTGCTCACTCTGCTTTGCCAGCCTTACTGTACAGAGCCCGCTACAGACCTTAGCCTACCCCCTGAAAGGCCCCGAATAGTTAAAAAGTGCACTCGGAGTGCATATTCACATGGAATCGAGAGAGAACTCTGTTTTACAGAGGTGTGCTGGTTTTTTGTTTTGTTTTCCCATGTTTTGGTCTTTTTTTTCCCCAAAAAAACAAGAAACTTCTTTCCTTCTGTCACAAGCAAAATATTTCATAAAAAGCTGATTTCTAGTATACTCTATGAAAAATATTTTGTTTAAGAATAACTGAACAAAGGTATAAGAGCCATTAATGACAGAGTAGCAATTATGTTTATAATACCAAGAACATACTCATAGCTTGTGAAGAAAATAAGGTACAGTAACCAGGTATTATCTTTTTTTAAAAAAAGAAAAAAAAAAAACTACAAAGGAAGGCTTGTTGATTAAACTGCTTTCCTTGATCAAATATTGACAAAAGCAATTTGTATTAGCAGACCCTTTGTGTGCCAAAGCCACAGTCTGCAGAGATCACTATTGCCAATGCAAAGCACTGCCTTTATGTTCTGGTCCCAAAGTTCTGCAGTATGGTTAAGAAAACAACCATCTTGTTCATAAAATATACAGAGAACTTTTATTGAAGCTTCATTGGATCACTTCCTTATGAACTATTATTCTGTCAAGTAAAGATATGAAAATTTAGAAGGCAAATTTTCAGATCAGATGCAAATGGGTAAAAATTCTCTTGGTTACTTGGACTTAATTTTATTTTATTAGAATTATTACATTATTGCAAATGCAATCTGATCTGTATCTGATAATTACAGTCCCATACACTCTCAGAAATGCTAGTCTGGTTTTGCCATATTCTTGTGTAGCCATTCCCAACCTACCAATATCACTTCCATGAAATCAGGATGGAACTTCAATCAGCCTCTCATCTTCCCCACAACGAAGGGCCTACTCCACGTGCTATGAGCAGAGCTGGGGGCAGACACAACGCCGACAGCACTGTCTGGCAAAGCTAGCGTTTACAAGAGGCCTCATGAATACCGACCAAAACAGCAGGTGACACCAAAGAGTAACCCATGACCTTGGGGCTGAAAAAAGCATTTTCCTAAACAGCTGCTAAGGTTTTCCTTAGTTTTATCTTTGTTTAAAGAATAAAATTTGTCCAGAAAAGAAAAAGAAAAGAAAAAAAAGGCTGAATATCTCTCAGAACCTAACACAACTCAAGTCAGCTGACAAACCTTCTTGTATCTATCCACTGGACCCAAGTCTCATCGCCAAGAATTGAATGATTAATGACACGTGCAGGATTTGTGTTATATCTGGATTGGAAAGCTTGTTTAAAAACAGCTAAGTCAGTCACAGTCTCAAAATATCTTAACATTTCCCATAAATATAGCAAAGTAAGACCAGACACTACAGATAACAGGAGGAATTGTGTCATGGGTTTTCAGCAGAGGCCAAGCAAATGTTCATGTGAAAGTGACTGTCCCATCAACATGGGAAAACATCCTTCAACCCACCAGCAGCTGGGTATTTCTCCACTAAACTATTCATCACTCATGCATGGAACTTCAAGCAATAAGGAATCTCAAGGAATTTCTGTACATAGAATAGGGTAAAATAGCACTCACCAAACTCACGGGAAGAAGACATCAAACATCTGATCCCTATAAATAATACTCAGATTTCATCAATTTGTCCCAGTCTAACTGGCTGCAGACTGCATGGAATTGAGAAGCTTCCTTAAATGGAAGGATTCAAAATTAAACTAGGCAATAAATATAGCCCAGATTCTCTAAGCTATCTGTAATTTCAAATTAGGCCAGCTGAGTTAAAATTTGCAGATGCAATGTAGAAAGCAAAATGTATGTATTTTTACCTCCTACACTGTCACAAGAACTCAAATTTCAGCGTAGGAGATGACAGTGTTCTACCCAACCCCAAAAGTGAAATCACACCCACTCACAGAAGGGCATGCACAGTAGCTAGGACAACTCTACACAGCCTATCACATCAAATGAACACCCTCACTACCACTAGAGAATTTTAATTTCAGTTCTATTATCCTTATGGAAATAACCATCTTGCTTTGAGCTTCACACTCAAAAAACTGCTCAGCATGAAAAAGAGAAATTCACATAATATCCCTTCCCTGTGCTCCATTCTCCAAAATGATCTTCACTGAAAGCAGAGATTCCTCTCATCATGGTACTCAATGTAGTTAGCTTTTGTAAGACAGATCAAAATGATAAGATTGTAATTTTGAGGAGAAGAAAATGTGAGTTCAGATGATGGTCAGATGACAATGTCAGCATCCTGTGACAGAATCTGGGAGTCTAACTTTGTGTCTTATCTCAAAACAAAGCAACATTTGAAAGCTGATTGCTAAAAGAAATACTACGCAAATATTTTGATTCAGTAGGTCACACTGTTTAACTTCATTGTTTATACTTTAAAACTATGTTATATTGATTAAAATATTTTGTCTTTTGCATATTGTGAATAAAGTAGTAAAACTTGGAAACTCAAATGAAGCAATAGCAATCTGTAAAAAAGCTACCTGTACCTAAAATATTTCAACTTTACCAAATCAATATTTGGAAGCATTATAAAATAATATAATCTTAAAAGAGGACTTTAATGCAGGTAAAATACAACAGCCCAACTGGCAATTTATGGTCATTAACACTTCTAAAATGTAACAGAACATCAGTATAGATGGGATTTGGACTCTACCTAGAAAATTACTTCCAGAGTTTAGTGCTCATGTAACTTCTAACCTAAAGTGCTGGTTCATTACAGCCACATTGTGTGAGGAATAACACTTCCTTCTTACGTGGCAATCTCCCTCGGGAATAAAAGGTTAAAGGAAGATCTAAAATAAGTCAACAATTACATGGACTCATGGAGAAGAATGTCAGCGGCAGAGAATATGCTACTACATACTGCAACATTCAGTGTTTTCTCTTACACTTTCTATATAGGTAATACTATAAATCTGACTTTGCATTCTTCTCAAATCCAGCAAAATCCCAAAGGAAATGGACAACGTAACGGATTCAGAAAGCCTCATTTGAAGAGAAACATGACCCTTTCTCTGCTCAACCCACCCCAAAGAGAAATCAAGTTCCTTTTTTGTTCAGATTTGCCATTATTCCATAGAACTGACTTTCCAAGAGTGCCAGTTAGACAGGACTGCCCTTTCAGGTGCTGCTTCTGGCTGATACAAAAGATGTCACTGCAAGGAAGGGTTGCCAGGTTTTACTAAGCTAAACACCTTAAGACCCTGAGATTGGAAACACTTTTTCACGCCAGAGTTAAAATCACCCTCACCGAGTGGGATTGGTAGTGGCAGGGGGACCAATTTAAATATTCATATGCTCGCTATCAAAGCCCTTCTACATCCATCAGATTTTTCTCCTATAACAGGAGGTGGCTTCTCACTTTACTAGAATGAGATTTCACTGTGAATTGGCAAGCTATAATTACCAACTTTCCGCAGCTCAAAAGAAGTATCAAAGTGATGTCCAGCTGCCAGGAGGAGAACTGCATAATTAATTCCTGACTGTAACGTTGGCTCTGATTCAAATGCCTTCTTGAACCTAGAAAAAACAAACATACAAGTTTACTTTCTAAATAGTGCGATCTAACAGGGGCATAATTATACTTTCGGTACTTTAAGTGCTTATCTTCTGTTTACACAGCAAGAATTCATGGAAGCAAAAGCATTTTACTGTTTTCCACACATGCTTTGTAGTTGTTCTTAGGAGTGTTATTTATACATCCTCCTCCCATTTCCTTCCTCCTCACACAACAAACATAGACCCTACTCATACGCCACAGGATAGCTATAATACTTTTCTGAATGTGCAATTTTCACAGAGATTAAAGAAAAAATAACACTATAATCTTGTAAAAGAAAGACTTGTTTCGCAGTTATATATTTATGGAGTATTTAATTCACTCTGAAAGGTATCAGTTTTAACTGTCTTAAGACCTTAGATTATATTTTGGATTTGCTATGATGACAGAGGATATCAAAACATGTTCACATGAAGGTGAGCAATACAACATACACAAATTATATTTTGTACTATTTCAGGTAATACAAGTTTTATTCTTTACTGTCTTGTTGCCATTGACATAGGGACCTATTTACGTACGGAATGGGTTGATTCTCCTTGGAAAGAGTTTGGAAGGGAGCAAGGGTGCGGCAGCAGTATTCATCTTACTCATCTAGCCTTCGAGTTGGCTTGCAGAAGTCCAAGGGCCTCATGGAGGTGGCTCTGATGGTCCAAGCCACCCAGCTGCAGCCAGGCTCTGTGGTGCTCCAAGGCTGCCACCAGCCTGCTGCGAGGCGACCACTGCCTAGCCTGCACTTTGGTCCTCCAAGGCTTTCGGCTCTCTGCTGAACGGCAGACTGGCTGGGACACCCTCCCTTCCCGCTCAGAGCCCTCATCTCTTTCACTCTTTGAAGCTCAAAATAAATAAATAAATAATAATAATAAAAAAAAATCCACAACAGGACATCCCTCCCACACACTCTATTTTTCCCAGATCAGACATCTTGGGAATTTCTGTTCCTTGGCTCTATATTTTCACCGCAAACTGCTTTCACATCTCACCTTGCACCAAGAATTAGTAACAACTTGCACCCCATAAAGCTCATTTGCTACTCTTAAATCATTAAAATTAGAGGGTTATATGTTTATTTGGTGTGATTTTATGCTGGCATCCTTAAATCTACCTCATATAGTTCGAACAACAAACATCTACCCATATAGTTTGAAGAGCAAAAATCTGCAGACTGAAAACTAACCTATAATAATAATCCTAACAAGCTCAAAACATTTATAGATTTTCCCAAGTAATTCACAAATCACACCTGCTCAGCTGAACTGATTTTAATTCAGCCAGTGCAATCCCTGTGTGTTGTCAAGCCTGGAGTATCACCGGAGGATCCTGCACGCTGTCATGGAAAGGAGCGCAGGTTTAAAAGGCAGCCCCTACAGCAGAAGCTGGCTTAGCTGACGCAATTATAAATTCCCTCCAAGAGCTGAAAGTTGACATTTAGGGAGATGTTGTGGTGCACATACTGAATTAGAGATGAAGAAGGGCAAAGATTTCAATAAAGACTTGATAGTATTGGTGAGCCCAATCTATACTGTCAGAATGCAACAAAAAGTGACAGTTAATAATTAACCTGTCATCTCTTGCCTCATATTTATGAGGAAGATGTCTTGTCTCTCTTTCTTTTTTTTTTTTTTTTGGGTGGGGGGGACAGTCAGAAAAGCACACTTCCTTCCTATTTCTTCTTTTTTCTGGAACAGACCAAACCTGCTTGACACTACTAGCTGCTGCAAGGCTGACGATTTGGTTCTGCCACCAAGTCTTATCCTCTGCCCTTCTCCTTCCTGCCGCCCGCAGCCTCACGTCTGTAAGATGGCGCAAGAATCTGGGTGTCAGGTAAGGCAAAGGATCTGCAGCAGGTAGGGCAGCAGCGCTGCAGAGGCACCGCTCCTGCGCACGCCCTGGCAGCGGGGGTAGCCCCAGGGTAGCCCCGCTGGGGCTCTGCCCCCTGCAAGGGCCTTCAGGGAGGCCGTGACTCAACCCGCCAGACACGGCAGGCCTGCCCTATGGCTAGTACTGGCATTCAAACCAACATCCACCATGAAGTAAAATGAAACCAAGGCAGCTGACCCACCCGGCAGCCAAATCCCAGCTTGGCTTAACACGCACCACCTCGCACCAGGCAGCAAAGCCATGTTTGCAGACGCTTTTGGGAAGCAAGCCCCAAACCTGCCTGCATCAGTTCTACTGGCTGGAGGCATCAAGGATTATCCAGACTGGCCTGTCATCATCCTGCCCTGCAGCAGGAGCTGCTGGCCTGCCCCCAGCTGAGAGACCTGTCCTTATTCCTCGGGGTGACATCTCTGCCCGGCTGCCAGCGCCGCACCTCAGCCCCGCAGCTGAGCGTCTCCGCTGGAACGCTCGCACCTCGGCCAGCAGCGTGAGCGCTGCTGCAGAACAACACACCAGCAGGACGCGACCCCTGCTGCAGTAGGGCTTTTTTAGTTTAATTATGCTAGCACATCTCAGAGCTTATCTGTTTTTAGGTCAGTTCAAATGAGGAAAAAAATAAAACGCACAGCAGCAAACACAAGTTTTATTTATTCGTCAGTAATACCTAGTATTTAAATTCAGGTCTATGGTTTCTCTCCTTGCATTAGACTGTGACACTAGCAAAATACTTTTTAAAAACAGAATCCTAAAAGTTTGCTATGGACTTTGGCTTAGTGAAATACAAATTTTCTTTAATTCAAAACTATGAAGTGGAGGGGAAAACATGCTGTATTACTGCTATATGCTATATATACTGCTATATATCTATGCTATATATATGGCTTGTCTTTAAAAGTCCAGATAGAACTAGAAAACTGTAAAACATTAAAATCAGACATGTATTTTGAGACCATAAATGGTAAACAATTACATATTATCTTTCTCCAAAGGCAGTTTTAATCTGAAGTTGACTAAAAGCAAATAATGAATAGCAAATGAGGAAGAATGTTTTTAAATCTAAACATTTACTTTGACACATGGCTGATGAGCACAAGATCAGAACTAGAATCTGCTGTGCAGAGTATGTACAACATAAACAAAGATTGTCTGTATTCTCAAATGCTCTGTTGCGATGGAGAATGCACGGAGCTCATCCTGGCAAAAGGCTGGAATGGCATCCAGTGCCTCCATTTAGAGTATGTCCCTTCTGGGAATTAAAGTCTGAGGTTTAAAATAAGAAAATAAAAGCAAACTTTTTAAAAACATATTCCATATGACAGTTATCAAAATATGATGCATTTCAAAAATCAAGAAAATATGGTGATGTTGAGGCAAAATATTTACAAGTTTAAAACAGTTTTATTGCTTGTAAGCGAGGAAGGCAGAAAAGAACAGAATGGTACATCTGTTCAGTGTTACACCTCAGCACCTGTAAGCCTAGCTGGGTAATATCCAGCAGGTTGCAGATATGTCAATTGACTTAAGTCTAATGATTGTCTACTGCAGATTCATAAAAACAATATATTAAATAAAATTTATTTGGAGGAAGGGGGCAATAAGCTATGACAAGGACTATCTGAAGTGCTTTACAGACTGGGATGTTTGTCTTAGAACCAGATCAGTGGACCAGACAAATCTCTCATTCTTTATATATACGCAACACTCAGGCTAGAAGATTAATTGTATCCCTTGAGAACACCAAATATCCGGAATAAAAGTTAGAAATGTATTCTTATTGAAGAAATATTTTCCAAAAAGAACACAGACCAGAAAAACAGTACTCACCAGAAGGTCCCTTTGTCTCTGCTTTCTGTATCTGTGAATCCAGATTCCAAAAACATGTCCTTGTAGATTCGCCCAACCAGGCAATACATATCTGAAGCTACTTGGTCTTCCTGTTCTACCAGGGGAGCCATAATTTCTAGAGCTTTCTGCCTGTCTCCAGGCAGATTTCGCCTATTGAAATATTTATTTTGATAAATAAAAAGTTTATCTTAACTTTTTCATGATCACTTGTAAATATGTATACATATTTTGTCCACCTCAACTTTTTTTCTAGACACAATGGACTATATTTTGTGTGTGCATACACGTATACATATACTTTTTTCATTGCAGGACACCCTTATTTTGTAAAAGTCTTGAAACATGCTCTTTTTCATAAAATACCAGCAAGTGCAAAGCAGTGGCAGTAACAATAAGAAAAGCCTCAGGAGCAATTCTTAGTCTGGAGAAAGAAAATTCAAACAGCATACAGTGCTTTATTACAAAATATCAATATATAAACTTAGATTTCATATCTATTTAAGATTTCTCTTACAGTCACTCATCCTAAAACGAGATTTCACCTTGTGTTTGTGACTTTTTATACATATATTTTGAAAAAAAAGAAGAAAAAGAAAAAGAGTAAAAAACAGATTGAATTGTCAGGATAAGAAAGGTTAAGGAGTCAAACCAATGAGGTAATAGTAATAAAAACACTCCATACAAATAAGCCACATAATTGCAAGCATTAAGCACTTCCGAGTGAGTCACAGTTTAGACATACATCATTACCAAGACTTTAGAATTTTTTAAACATATTTTTGTACTGAACAATCAAATGGCTCCTTTCTTAATAGAAGCCATTCTTCATTGGTTTGGGAGAGTTTTGTTTTCTTTTGCAGAAGTTTCTTGAAGCATTTTAGTACCTATAATTTGCATTAGGAGTATATACAATGGCTTTTTGAAGGCTGACTCTTGGAAAAAAAAAAAACAAAGCAAAACAAAATAAACCCACAATCGTCAATGGGATGCAAATTTGAGGGCATCTTAAAGCAGATACTGCTTAATCAGAAATTGATCAATGGAAGTTCTTCTTCCCACCAGACAAAAACAACCCAAAGCTCTGACATGTCCACACAGGCAGCATGTTGAGCACGAGAGACCACAGCATTTGTTCTCTCAGCAACGAACGAGCTCCCAGAGCTCATGTATGCAACTCCAAAAGGAAGCGATGTAAAAGTATAGATTTACATTAAGCTGAACTAAGCAACAGAGGAAGAATGAGCACTTGCATCATAACATAAAAATAATCAAAAGAACAGAGGAAAAGCACCCGTTTCAGCAGTCAGTATGAACTGCTTTCCTCAGCACAGAGCCCAACAGGTTGTGCAAGATACATGTGCTGGAGCAACCTCTACAGATGTCTCAGCCTGGTAGGAAGGACAAATGAAGCCCAGAGTCCTCTCCTTCCAAACTTCAGACCTGTCCATTTCTACCAAGTTAGGGAAAATCCCCTCAGCCTACAGAGCAGCAGTAGCCTACTCAAGGACTTCCAGAGGGGGATAGCGGTGCTGATTTGCCTTTTCAAACTAGACAGATGCTCCCAATCCCAGTCCTAAAAGAGACGCGAGCAAATAACAGAGCCCTCCAGGTTAGCATTACATTGGTTCTCACCCACTTGTTTAAGGTTTGCTTCCCTTTGTCTTTTCTAGTACTGACCATGCTAGTGAAGCAACAGGGATAAATCTGCAGCTTCTTTACGTTTGCTGGTTGACTTCTACTGCAGAAGGGCTATTTTCAGAGTGGAATCTCAGATAACTCCTCTGCGGTCACAGGTTCACTATCACTAATCCTATCACTAATCAAACCAATAGCTATTTGAATTTGATGAGAGTAAGACAGGTCCAGCAGTGCTTTATGATAACAGCCATTTATACTTTGCTGGTCTCCAGAGAGTGAGGTCTTTTCTCTCTGCTTGTTCTTCCACCAGCATTGCACTTGCACACTTGTGTTATTTAGGTCAGGCTAATCCCACCTAACTGAGCTGCTCTGTCCCTCAGCACTCGTGACACAAATGAGAGACAAAAGATGCAACTTCTTTGATAGCAAACATTCAAACATGCATCTTGAACTCCACCAGTCAGCACCAGACCATCCAGACCTGACCTAGCTCAGGACCTGCCTTCAAATTCCCAACAAGCTGAAAACTACAATTAGTCCAAGTAACACCTTCCTCACTGAATCAGGCACACAACAAAGCATGAATAAATATTTTTGTGGTTGTTGCTGATTCTGGTTGAATTTACAGTCTGAAGAAGGAAGAAAGGGGAAAAAAATGATTGGAGCCACAGCATGGAATTTCTGTCATGTTAGATGAGCTGCAAGATCAAACACTACATTTTAGCTAAACCTTTAAAAGACCCTTTTCTGTCTGCAAGAACTCCCAGCAGAACCAAGGCAATATAAGGGTCTGTCAGAAAGGATGGTATTGTATTTTTGCAGCAAAAAATAGTTTTAAGCACTCCAGTGAATATGAGTCCTGTTTTCAAAAGTGACTTTATTTTAGAAAATGGTGACCTTGGCATCCAGGTAACTTCTTACAGACTCATAGGTGTATAGTGGCTGTTGTGAAGACTTAAAAGTAGCAGATATGTGCTGGATTTTTAATTTGCAAAGCTCACAAATTTATGGCAAAGTAGGAACAAACTGGGCTCAATATTTATGCCTTTATAATAGACCAGAAAGAGTCTGTAGATTTTATTCAGACAGAACTATGCCAGGCAGCTTTTTTGATAACAGATCTATCCCTTCAACTTATTACTTGAGACAGTTTTGACATCACTTGGATGCTGCATGCAGTTTTGAGCCTCCTCAGTAAACCTGAATTACAATATTCAAAGCTGTGAGAGAAGCAGAAAGATTTGTTTTTATCTGTAGATATCTTGTAAAATCTGAACACCTGCTGAACCTTATTCGGCTCTTCTGAACATCAATGGCAAAACCATATTCTTCACTGTGAAAAAAAGCAAAGGAGCAGTGATTCTTTATAGTTTCCTCTGAAAATTTCCCTTTTAATGCTTTGCTCAAGTGCTTTTTTCTATATTTTCATGGAGAAAAAAATGGGCTTGGGTTTTATTTAATCCAAGAAAGCAATGCATGTTGCTGCATGTGGAACATTTTGTATGTGCTCTCAGACATCATGAAAAATTGTTTTTGTAATTGTAAATAATTACAATAGAGTGAAGTCTGCTGATTGACGTTCCTTGATAAAAGTTCTCCTCCCGTCTCCTGACACTGGAATGCCTGAGACTCAGATGAGAGTATGTCTAAGTCAGCATGAATGTTGCAACGCTCTGCCACCCAAACATCCACTTTAGGAGTGTATTTTACAGAGTATTTTATTCTGCTCAGCACAAATTCAAGTACTGGAGAGAAAAATTTAAATATAGATACAGACCTACGGAAAGACAATTCACACAGGCGAAATAAAGAACAGAATCCAAGAGTATGGAAGGATATCTTAATGACAAATTTAATCACTAGTTTAATTTAATCACAAAGCTCCAAGTCCCACAGAAATACTTCAGTGAAAAACCTAAAGACATAGACCTGAGCAAGAAGATTCCAGTAAAGGAACATTCAGAACATTCACCAGGATCATCAACTCTGTGTGAAATTTGCAGTACTGATTTACTGCTATCCAAATGCAAAAGGAAGGGGTAGATTCTTACCTGTTGAGGGCAAATGCATAATGAAACCTCACATGGTGGTGGGAGGCCAAGTCAAAAGTAGGCAGTTTTTCTAAAGTTTTCACCAGTTTCACAATGGAATCATAATCCTTCCAAAAGAAGGGAATAATGAAGTTTTAAGTGGTTACACTGAGGTATGCCTATAAAAACTCCTCTTTGAACTAAGGACTTGCTAAGGTCTTACTGAGATGTATTTGCAGATTATTGCAAGTTTTATGGACTTCAGTTTCTTCAGTCAGGGACTGCAAATGGCCTGGCACATAGCTGAATTGTGAATATGGACAGTATTCAGCAGGGAAATACTCTTTGGTCTTTTGTACTGCTTGAATATGGATCTAGGGAAATTTTAGTACATAGATTTCATGCCTACGAAGTTAGCTTCGGGGGATGAACACTTTTCAGAGTTCAACTTCGATGCTAATACATTGCTAACTGTATCTCCATTAAAGTCTCCCAAAACTCTGGAGTAAGCAACTCTGGAGTTAGCATGAAAGCATAAAAATAAAACAAAACCTTTCAACAGCGTAGTTCATATGGCTTACTCAGACATGTTTAACACAAAAAGTCAAATGTTTTAGAAGCAACAGCTATTAGTTGAAATTATGAAAAATAGAGTGAGCAATTACTAGCACCAGTCAGACAAGTAGAAATGCATATAAGCATATTGCATTGCCCTGAGAAACATCCTAGCCAGGGCGACACAGCTCGCTTGTAAGAACACACGTCAGTGTAACACAGAAGCTACCACAGCATTTAAGTTGCATACACCGAAGGTCGTTCATCCCCTATTAAAGCTGAGGCACAAAATAGTTTATATATGATGTGAATGTTCTTAGGTCTTCTTATATATAGCTAGAAACTACTGTTGTTTTAAAGACATACTATAAAGTCTATAACTACAAAATAAAGGAAAAAGCATCAGTGAATGTACTGTAAGGGATTTTTACTGATATCTGTTACGTATATAAACAGCAAAACAGTGCAGACTAGACTAGAATTAATTTACTACATTTTAGAGTATTTCTGAGCATCAAATTCATACCTGAATGTCTCTGTAGGACAGCAGCAGGTTTATTACAATGTCAGCAGACAACACTTCAATATTATTGACTCGTTGTCGAATCCTTGCCAGCTCTGCTGCAAGTTCTTTGCCTGTGTAGAGGGTCCGGGCCTTCCTGATATCATTGAGAATGGATTGCCGGAAATACTGGCTGGAAAGCAACAATTTCATGTTAGCAATTTGGGACAAGGTCCTTGATGTTTTTGTTTCTGGTTCTACAGCTACAATTTGGAACTTTTTTTGAAAGAGCAGCTGTTGAATCAGTGGAAAGTTTTAGTGCAGCTAAATTATTCAGAGGGAAATGTTATCAGTGTGTCTCAACAGGAGACAAACCTCATCACTCTGAGGCAAAACAGTCTCGCATTTATATCATCAATACAAATATATCCATTTTATAAAAGAGTATGAAAAGAGAACTCACCTTGAGCTGGCCTGTGCCACTTTTAAGAGTTGAATAAATCGATCTACTAAAGGTAAACATATTGGCCCAAGCAGCGACTCAAAACTGGGCTGCATCAGTTCTGTTAGTCCCTTCATAAAACTGCTGTCACAGCAGTACACCTTGTTGTGTGGAGTTATCATGTAAGGAACAAATATGTAGTTACCAGTACACATCTGTAGGAGAACAAGATACAGTAGTTAGGGCAGTGGTGGTGTGACAAGCCTCAACATCAAACATCTGCAGATATTACGTGCAGAATCCACTTGTTAAAAACCAAAGTGAGATTTCCTGCTTATCCCAGCAAGGCAAGGATTTAACCTGTAAAGCCCAGGATTATGTAAATCAATTTTCATCTCAAACCTGATATACACCTTTAATGTATTCTTTTGGATTTCTGAACTGTATTCTAAAGAATGAGCCTTTTTAAAGACAGCACTTTTGCCTTAAAATAGCAAGCATATTGGATAAATAGGAAAGCAATTTTGAGTAACGACAAAGTGACAGACAGACTTAAATGCAAGACAATGTTTTAAGGTGATATTCAGAAGATGACAACAGCCCTTTGGGATTTACTATATTGCTTGTCATGCTTGCAGATGTTACACACGGACCGCTTGAATCACAATATGAAAACTGAGCAAACTAATCCTCAGACAAACTGGAAAACGACTGACAGAGTTTAGGATGAGAACGAAATTCACTTCTGTGCTGCAAACCCTTATGGTCAGTGGGACTTACAACCATATGTATTTCAGAATAATCACTTCTGGAATGTTTTTGTATTGCCAGACCATACTGATTTCTATATAGCATGTATAACAGACACTCTGGAGAAAAAATAAATAAATTTTCTTCCAGGAAAGAGGGAGGAAAAGCATCTGCTGCCTGTGGTAGGCACAATATTTGAATATTTGCACTGAATATTTGCAGTTCTGAAATACCTCAACTTTGAAACAGCATACCATCAAGATCAGCAGGAATTGCACGATTTGGCTATCAAAGCTCAGGCTCTGTTCTTGTATTCCTTCTACTACTGAGGTGATGTCCAGCAACACAGCAAGAAAAAGTTCAAGGAAAAACATTTGGGGATCCTTGATTTTGGTGCCCCTAAATTGTGTCGAAGGCTTCCTACTTTCTAGTCAACCTCTTCTGTTCCCCCAGAAGCTATGACAGCAATGAGGACAGTTTCAGTCTCCTCTGGCAGGCTGGGCCCCATATACTGAGATGCAGTCAAATGCATAGTTTTCAAATGCATAAGACCAGGTATGCACATAAAACATATATTTTAATGAGCATGTAAAGATTTTAAGAACATGGAAGTCAGGAGGTACTGAACATGTTTTGTGTACAGATCAGAAACTGGCCATTGAAAGTGCAGGAATGATTTTTTTTTTTTTTAATTATATCTATTAGACTGTGAAACTGTAAGACCTCATTATATGGCCCCTACTGATTCATACAGAAAAACTGCGTAGAATTTAAGCTTTCCTAGCATATGCACTTTCACAAGATCCACCGAGTTTTTTACAACTAACTCAGAATTTGTTTGGAGATTGTTGCATACACATCTCGCTGCATAAGAGCGTAGCAGTTCCACGGCAAACTTGAGAATTAGGATGTATGGTAACAATATTTCTAATGAGTAATTAAGGAGTGCAATACTAGAATTCAAACTGCTTCTCTTCACAGTGTGAGAGTTGAATGGACATTTCTACTTTCAGGAAAAACGAACAAAAAACCTCCACTCCTTTAAATCCACTAAAACTTAATAAGCTCCACAGTTAAAATCATAAAAGAAAAAAAGAATTTGATAGAATGTGATTATACTTTTGTTATTAAAAAGTAGGCAGTCTATTCTCCTTTTTTTTTCTTCTTTTTTGTTAATAAGGGTGAAAAGTTAGGGAAGCTAGAGCCAAGAGAAAAGGCAAGTGGCTGCAGATTTCCAGGGGCAAATATTTTACTTCCTAATGTTTATTGAGTGCATTAAAAATAAACTTAGAGAGGCTTGCAGGAAGATTTCTCTGACCTCTTGCCCACTGATTTCAAAAGCACAGTTCTTAAATAAGTCAACTTTGAAAAAGGACATTTCCAGCTTTTGAAACCCACAGAGCTCAAAGTTTATCCTGGCATAATGGTCAGGCCACCTACAGAGACAGGACTGGAGTCTTCATAAGTAATTCTGCAAGCAGGAAGACTACTCTTCTCCCTCACAGTACAGAGGGCTCGAGTCTATTTTTGAGCGAGAACTCTTACCAACTGATGCCGAATGTGCTTTCTGCAGAAAGGAAACCTAGGCCAGCAAAAATTAATTCCTCTGCATTTTCTCTACCAAAGGAAAGCAGCTGGTAATGCTACAGAGCCTGCAAAGGAGGAAAGGCAGACCCACAAGCCTCCAGACACAGAGTACAACAAACACAGTGTAGAAGTGAACAGTAAAAGGCAGGAAAAATTGCAAGGGAGAAAAACAGAGAATGAAGCAAACCCGCAGGGGTCCAGAGAGTCATACAAGAAGCGCAGGTTTCTCCAGGACTTGTCTCAAGGCAAAGTCTCACCTGGATGCCTTGGTGTCTGGCATGTGGGAACATAGTTGCTTATCCTCAGCCTGGCTTTAATTTGGATGTTAGCTTAACCTAGACATGCTTTGTGGGGAGCTCTGTATCTCTGAAACCTCAAAAATTTTGCCAGACAAACATGCAGGTACAGCAGGAGGGTGGGGGAGAAAAAAACAGTGCAAGATCATAAGCTTCCATTTCCTTTGTAAATCAGGTTAAAAACAGAAAGAAAAACTTCACATTTAGTGAAGTTAAGAAATACTGATCTAAATTTCACTCTCCAGGTTAAAGGATATATTAGGGATTAATAAACTGGACTTGACAAACCTAGTACAAGTGACTTAATGGAAAAAAAAAATCTAAGTTATATTTTATTTACTGAAGGAGGTGGGAGAAGGAAGATAAGATAAGCGACAGCAAGACTGCTCCCACATAATAAAGTTTGTGGTCTCCCACAACGCTGGTCTACTGGTAAAAAAAGGAAACACAGTGTTGCCAAACAGGGCTGTTTCTGCAGCTTGAGTTGTATCAGTCCTACGAATCTGGACACACAGAATCCTGAGCAACACGTTACAGAGATACCAAACCATGTTTTTTAGATTTTAAGCAAAATTTTCCAAATTACTCTGTTTCGGTTCTCTGCCGTAACGTATCCACCCGGCTAAGCTGATAGCATTGTTCTCCTGTGCTGAACACGTTGGGTAACCCCTGCTAGCACCACGTCGGCTGCTGAGCAAGGCTTGGTGCCGCTAGGTCACTGCCCTGCCACTGTTCTTCAGAGGTCTGCCACTAACCTCTGGACCAGTCACTTAAGAGTCATTTCTCTAGAAAAAGTTAACTACTTTGTCATTTTCACAAATGCAGTGTCGGGGATGGGAGCCTGCTGGGCAGCGAGGGCCAGGCAGTGCCCTAGGGGCTGCCCCCTTGCCAAGCAGGGCCAAACCACAAAACCAAGGGCAGAGCCTGGGCTCACCCCACTCCTCGGTCCCAGTGCACACAACCTCAGCCCAGCTGCTTCACTGCTTCCCTCCATCCCAGCTCCGATCTCACAAACTGTGCTTTCTCTCCCACCCCTAATTAACTCCAGTCAAGACCAAGTTTGTTGAGCGCCCATGACAAAATAGCTACTTCTCCTTTGATCCACTTTGACTCACCCCATGATGTGCACTGAAAGTAGCAGCACCAAAGCTATTCACAAAAAAAGTTTAAGTCCTTTCCTGCAAGAGTGACAGAGCCCTGGAACAGGCTGCCCAGAGAGGTTGTGGAGTCTCCTCCTCTGGAGATCTTCCAAACCCGCCTGGATGACACCCTGTGCCACATGCTTCAGGTTTCCCTGCTTGGACCAGATAATCTCTAGAGATCCCTTCCAGCCTCAACCATTCTGTGATTCTGTGAAAAACAGGCCATTTCTGAAGGAGCAGCACTCAAAGTACCATTGCAGTACTCTGGGTTACATCAACACTCTTAAGGTGCAAATAGCACAAAGGAGCTTCAAAAGGGGTCAGGAAAAGATCCCCCAACCAAGAGCAGGTGCTAGAAGTGCCATTTTCCAGCCCAATTTGTTTATGAGTCATCATTATTTACAGCTCAAACATTCAAAATAGAGTCCTGAAAGTTCTGAAGTTTCTGCAGGTCACCTGAGCCATGAGCTAGGGCGCATTAGTGAAAACATGGAGTGAAGGAGCTGGGGCCAGGCCAGTTGCGAGCACCTGGGCAGCCTGGGGCACAGGAATTCAGTGTGTTGGGTACGGTGGGAACGTGCCCTGAACTCTCTGATAAGCTGCACTGATTATAGCTAGGAGATATGAGCACACGTATCTACACAGGCCTTGGGCCAGCACAGTTGGTACCTGGCAGCATCAGGCAAATATTAGAGAGAATATTTGTAGAGCGGTGTCACAGCCCTTGTCATCAAATCAGTCCAAATAATCAGAAAACAGAAGTACTGGCTGGAGCCAGTTATACATGCATGAATGTTTACCACCAAGTGACTAAATCTGTGAATCATTTTAGGAATGTTTTAATTGTTCTATATTTTTCTAATGTCCCTTTCTAGCCTCCTGTTCAAGACTTTCCTCTGCAAGTTTTATTTAATAAGACCCACTGCTATCTAAATGAACATTTCCGTTCTGCACATTTACCTCAGACCTTGAGTTTACCTTCAAAAGCAGGAGGAAAATCTGCCACATCCTAGTAAGTCAATGGCACCTAGTCCTCTCAGTTCTCTGAGGCTCTTTATTAACATTATCCTTTTGGAACCATTTAATAGACAAATATCCACAGACAGAGAAAATGATCCTTGAAGACAAGAAGCACAAGGCCTCACACCTCAATTCTTCCACATGACACATTGCTCATGGACGGCAGGATCTGACAGAATCTCACCCACCTGCCCAGCCTGCAGGTCAGCACACACCTTAAATGTAACTTGGCTTTTTAAAGATTAGCAGAGGAGACAAAAATTACCAGTCTCTTTCACAATGGAAACTTTCTTCTTACTGACTCTCATTTAATTATAATTAAGCTAACCTTTTTTGTACTTTTCCTAATAGTTCTCTTTTGAGAAATATCTGCTCTTATTTCATTTCTTCTGATGATCTAATTTTTATTAAAGGTGATTCTATGACTGCACATGGTATTACATGCAGCAGATGGCCAAATCCTAAAACAAGTTATTAAATTTATTCCTTTCATCCCCCAAACACACAGTAAATCTACAGGTGCTTATGTTTTAATGAACACAGACTCCAAATCCCACCCAAATGAATGACAGCCTTGCTATGGATCTCAAAAGGCACATAACCAGGCTCCACACCCCAAATAAATTAAAGCACAGAGATTGGATCTGCTCTGTTAAATAGTTCCCATTTTCTTTTGATGTCCAGAAATGAAAGCCCACTGCAACCATGCTATATCCTAAATGCTTCTTAAAAAATGGCATATCTTTTACTCGGTCCTTTCATCATATTCATAGAGGAATGAAAAGTTCTAACTTTTTCCAAGGTAATTATGTGCCAAATATATTAGTAAAGGAATTCTAAATGCACAAGAAGGAGCAAGAGCTGCTGAGGTATCATAAATAACAATAAACACCACAATTGTATTTATTGATGGTTACTACCCAGCGTTCTCAATATTTGAATACCAAGACCAAACTGTCCCCAAATCATTTGTCAGAGAGGACCGTATTAAAAAAACCCCGGCACTCTGTGGTCCTGCTCTTGGGGTCCCTTGTCCCTTCACTACTAGGTGAGCAAGAACCTTAAACCAAACATGAGCGCTGTGTCAAGGTGCTACTGAGATCGTCTTCAAATCGTACGTGTAACATGGGAACATTAATCTTCCTCACATTCAGTTAAAAATGAAATGAGAGGTGGGAAAAAACCCAGCACTTGGAGCCTGCCTTGTAGCTTTTCTCCAAAGCTGGTAACATTCAAAGCAGGGAGAACTAGGATGAAATAAAAACTAGTGAGCTAAAACAAAGTACAATCATGTGCTGTAACCTTTACTCCAACAACTCTTTACGAGACTCTTTACTAGTAATTCCTAGAATGGTTTTGCTGCTTGGCTGACCTCAAAGATAAGATAACAGCAAAAACGAAGTTTTAGTTTTTGAATATCAAAGTAACAGCCTCTTGTCAAACTATCACTCCCTGTAAAACTACATATTTTTGATACTGCTGGAACATTTGGAATAGATCCAAGCTCTATCAACTAAATAGCTATAAAACCACATATAACAGGAAACGAGTTTATGTTATCTCTCACTGCTTTGCCCTTACAAGTTTCATGCAGTTTACCCTCGCTGTGTAACCTCATAATCATCCTTATTTTAAGCAGAAAAATCCAGACAGATGAAAAAATGGATTTTGGTTGAAAGTGCATTGAGATCCTGGCTGGATCCATCTGAAAATGGCTATTTTTTTTCCTCCATTTCCACATTTTCTAGATGCCAGTTATATTTCTTCCATATTTGCAAACACAATTGCTCAAATAAGGTAAGGGTGGGCATGAAACTCAGTGTCTCTGAAGAGCGATACCTTTCATGTATCAATTTATCCCAAAGTCTTACAATTTAAGAACAAATGTGATTTTCAGAAAACAGGAATTGCACTCATTACCTCAGCTGCTAAGCTAATTTTACTGGCTCTCCTGTTCTAACCCCTGGGAAAACACTTCCTCCCAGAAAAAATGTTATGTGGGTGCATTTGAAAACACTAGAGATTCTCAAGACACACATTCTTTAGGGAACTTCTACTGAAACATTTCTAGAAGTGAAAAAAATGACAGTTTCTTAGCCACCTATCCAAATTTAAATGCTCAAGTGGAACAATTTTTTTATCAAACGGATAGAGGCCAAGCCTCCTATCCCTCTCCCTAAGCGTCAGCGACTGTCATTTAAAGTGGGACAACAAGACAACGTTACCCCTTATTTTTAGTGCACAAGCCATCATTACAGCCTAAGTCAGCTAAGTCAGGTGCCTAATAACAGTGTTCTGGCTCCTCTGAGGCATTGTGTTGGACAGTCACAGTATCACCTATATTCCTCTCTATCTGGGTTGTCAGACAGGAAAAAAACACACACACACACACACACACACACACAAAAAAAACCCACACAAAAGGCCACACATGATTTTACACAGAAAGCCTTACAGTTCTCAAAGTTTCTTTTTGTCTGTGCAAAGGCCTAACTGGTTATTTTCATTCTACCGCACAAGGTGAGAGATTTTTGGTTTATCATGCCATTCATAGTATTCTGCGAATCTCTGGAAAGCAATTTTTTTTTTGTCAACAGACACACAAAAAAATATGGAACCTTCTTTACTTTTCTGTTTTTAACCGAAAAAGGACACATGATTTAAAGTCCATCACACGCGCCCTTGCACACAGATGGCCCCACACTGCCCGACAAGTCACCCGGGGAAACCGGCCTCCCACGGCCAAAACTCCAGGTTTTCTAGAGCAACAACAGAGACAAGTGAAGCAAGTGGAAAAAGACAACAAGAAAAAACAGCCAAAATAAGAGATAAAAATGGTGTGTGAAAAAAATATGATGGAGAAGTACAGGCAGCAAGGAAAATTCTACTGAGAGATGAAGGCAAGGTAAGAAGTGAACTTGGTACCTAGCAACAAAGTGATACACACAGACTTTCTGCTAGGAGTTCCAGAATTCTGCATCTAACTCTAAAATACAGTAGGAAAATGTTAAATGATTCAAGCAGAAAACAGAACCAGATAAACAACATTAAATGGAACAGAAGGTTGGAATGCCTAGGATTCAGCTGACACCCATAAATCATACTTACATTATTCTTTTGGCAAATAATTTCCTGAGGGGAAAAAAAAAAAGAAAAAAAAAGTGTTAATAGCACTGAATAACTACTAGGAAAGATATCTGATCGGTATGATTTGACAACATTAACATTTACAACACACATGACAGGAGAAGGTTGGTTAGTAAAAGATGTTTTCTAAGCCTGTTAAATCAATCTAAATAAAGGAGACACCAAAAGACTACGGAATGGAGTGCATATGTACATTCACACCCTGCAGAAATTTTTCCTAGAGGGTCCTTGTCCAAAAGTTGTGCATGAATACATATGTATTCATAGTTTAGAAGCTAAAATAAGGGCTATTATGCTGTCAGAGGAATAAGCCTTAAAAATAGTAAAAGTGTGATTTCAAGTGGTTTTAAACTGACTTACACTGAAAGACAGAAAAGTATTAACTTCTCAAACAGGTTGAAATTCTTGTTGCTCTAATAACTCTGTGACAAAGAATAAATTTTCACAGGTTACATGTACGATTTCAGAAAATAGGAATTCAAGCCCATCAAGAAGGAAAGTAGCAATCTGAACATACAGCCCAAGAAGCTGCCTGAGCACAAGTCACCCATGGACACTTCGAAAATTTTGTGAGCAGCTTAAGCTCTCTGCAGCTGCTAACCCCACTGGGTTTATCAGGCAGCTACTTTCTACCCCTGCCACATGGAGCGCTGAGCCGCTTTGTTTTCCTCACAACAAGTAGAATGGAAAGTGTCAAACAGAGGCCTCCCTCACACTTTCCACACTGCACTGTACTGCTTTCAGGCAACAGCTCTTCCCCCTGAATGAGGCGACATGTTTCACACAGGGTCATTGCCAGCATTCAGAATAAAGGCCATTACTACATACACATATCTCATCAGTGAAAGTTTACCTATATTTCCTTGCCCCTTAGTCAAGTCATGTGTTGGAATTTTGTGCTTTTTACATTCCCACAACTATTCTCCATTTTGAATTCACCACTATTCTTATACATATGATCAAAACTATTACACACACAGTAGTTCAACAGTGAGAAGAAAATCATGCTGAGAACGCAATCACGCTGCATCAACTGATCCTCCTGCATCAACTGCAGTGTAAGTGCAGTTTGGAAGGAATCCAGGAGCAAACACTGCCCTGGGGACACACAAGCAAGGCCTAGCACAGTCAGTTGCTACGTAGGTAGGGAAGGAGCCCTGCTCTCTGAAGAGATTTCACTGCTCACAGTCAAAAAGCACTGGCTCAGCTGAAAGTCCAAGGAAGGAGCGCAGCCTTTCAGCGAGCAAGCAGGACATGCAAGTGTCACTGGGAAGGACTTGGATTCCCTTGATATCAACTCAGCACTTGGCCAGCTTGCAAGATAGGAATAAGCTTTTCCAGATGCCTATAGAAGCTTGGTACCCTGCTCCAAGTATGAGAGTTGGGCATTTAGTTCACCAAATTGCTTACTGAGATGCTTCTCTTTTGCAACGTCTAGAGTTGAACTGCAGTCAAAGTTTATGTTCATAAAGCACCTGCCAATCAGAGCTAAGGATTGGGAGGAATGGGAAGTAGTTTAAAAGATTGCCACCCAAGTTGCCTGTCCTCCTCAATCCCTGCCCTTAGGGAAAATAGTAGGAGGAAGCAGGTATCAGTCAGTGTCTTGGCTGCCACAATTCACAGCATCATGGATTATTTTACACTTTTAGTTTGACTTAAGCCAGCCTACCACAGTAGGAGTTGTGATGCTGACAAGGCAGAAGTTTGTTCCTACCAGCTCTGCACCGGTGCTGGCCATGCCCAGACCAGCAATACTGACAGCAGCTGCCCCTTCTAACTCAGCAGAAGGGACCAGACTCCGTCTGGAGACCCCTTCAAGCTTGCCCAGAAAACTGCTATTGCTGTGGGAGCTAAAGCGTCGGGATTGTCCTGCTACACCTGCGCACAGCATCCATCGTCACCTAACTGTTCTCCATCATGACAACTTACCAAACCAGGCTGGTAATTCCTTTGAATGTCAGCAACATGTATGCAATTTCTCATTTTAAATTTGTCATTTTTTTCCACAAAGAGCTATTTAATATCTAGTTATTTAACTTGCTATGATAGAGTCACCTAAATCTTCTCTTGGCAAAACTAACTTGAGTTTTTCAGCATTTCGCCATGAACATATTTTCCAGGCCTCAGAACATTTTTGTCATTCTTCTGTGAACCACAAGTGGCCTCTGAATTACCCCTGGAAACAGAGAACCTATTGCACGAATTAGACAAGCAGGGTTTCCACCCACCCCCTTTTTCCATTGAGCGCTACCTTCAGCGACTGCAGAGACTCAGCGTTGGTGTCACAGTAGAGGATGATGTTGTTGGCCATGCTGAAGCTCTCTCTGACTCCCAGATGGTAGAACAGGGAAGGCTGTCGGAAGGCATCACTCATCTCCACCACAGCAATATCTGTGGAAAGGAGCAAGGCATTAAGTATCGGTGCCACGTGTCAGAAAGACAAACATCTCCAAGCCATTTATTTTCACTTATTTTGATGTGAAAAACAAAGGGATTGTAGGTAGGAAATACAGATCTAGAGGGATTTCCCCATGTTAGTTATTGTGCCTGAATTTTGAATATAGTCAGCAGGATGTGGTATAACTTTTCTTTGTTTTTCGTTTCCTTCTTCCTTACCCTTTTTTTTTTCCCCTTCAAGACCTTAATTTCCATAGGTAAAAGAACCAGATTAAAAAAGTAAAAAAAAAAGTAATCAAGAAAAGACAAAAATTTCATTTTATTCCTTAGATGACAAAATCTCCTTATTCTACATATATTGATTGATGATATTAGGGGAAAGAAAGGATTTTATTTGATGCCTACTTTCACCCTCTGGGCAAGCTGTTCTTAAAAACTCATGTAACATATTGAGATTACATGATTGTATGACATGCAGTATAGATGCTGTATTAGAATTTTAGAAGAAGTTAATTTATTTTTTAAAGAAAATATCTGTAAAATTGAAAGCAAGGTAAAAGTAAAATTCCAGTATAAGTTACCAAACATATTATTTTAATTTAAATAGAAAGACTGTGGGGGGAGAAGGCGGTGGCATAGCAGGAAGGAAGGAAAGAGGAAGTGAATATAAAAAAGGCATAGAAAACTCCAAATAAGAGCTTTACTGCACTAAGATAATAATTCTGTTCATAGTAATTTCACATCTAGGAATAAAACTAATGCTTACAGCAGTGAGGAACAGAGAATGCACAATGCCTACAGCAGGAGGAACATAGCCTCCTGCAAGTTCTCTTCAAAAATATGTATCACTTTCCCATATTCACAACAAAATGCAACCAGAGGCAATCACAAAATGTCTGCAGAAATAGCTACAGCCTCTGTTATATCAGGTAGCATCTTTCTGCTGCAACAGCCTCACCAGAGTAAAAGAACAAAACAAAAAATCTGACTCATCTCCACCTCTCTTTTCCAACACCCCTCTGTCTCTTTGCCCAATTCACTTCTTCTCTCCCAAGGAGACAGACAAAAAAAATATTAAAAGAAAATGCATAATTCTGTGAAAGGAACACAAACAAAGCCTGGTTTCCAACACCCCTCCCTGCTTTCTTCTTCCTGGGGATTCTTTTATGACAAAATCAACAGAGCAAGATAAGCTCTGCAGGGAAAAAGCAGACGCACCTTGAAGTTCCTCTACTTGGAGTCAATTCGATCTAACTGATCTAATATGAGATTCTAACTCTAACCACAACTTTCATCCCACCTATTTCCTTGGATCATCCAAACCCTAACACACACATTCAACAGAATACGTGCAGCCATACTTACAGCCATACTCTCAACTGGGAAGGCAGCTGGGGGGGATGTGTCTCAAACTTCCTGTAAGCGCCTCAAAGATGCCATTTTTCTGTTCAGTCATTTACAGCTGTAACTGATCTACAATCTTAGATATTATTAAGAAGCCAGAAGGAAAAATAGAGACTCAGAGAAACAGACAGACAATATTTGCTTAGTAACTTCTTTAAGACACAAAGCAAGGTCATTACCACTGCATTCCAAAAAAATCTATTTTATTAATAAATCAAAAATAAAATTCTAATTTAAATTTTTTTATAATTTGTCTTCTAATAAACTCCCTTGTGCAACTTCACATAAACATTTTGAAGTGTGGATTGCATCAAACACATGTTACTGAAATTAAAAAATGCAAACATATGTTACTAAAATTAAAAAAAAGGCAGCACTTTGCTCCAATCACACATACACTGACGATCACTCATTTCAGGAAAGTGAAAAATAGAAAAGTCAAATAGGAATGGTAATGTTTGGGTGAAGTTATGACTTGTTTATTTTCTTTAGGAAGTTGCCAAAGTACAGGTTCTATTTTTAACGGCTATTATTCACATAAAAGTCTAATCTTGAGTAATTTTAAGTCTATGGTATGTTTATGTCACATTGAGAAGAAGGAAAGATGAGCAATTTTCCATGACTTAATTCTTAAATCTCCCAAGACTATTTGCTTTTGCAAGAGCTTCAAAATTAAGATGAAAATAGATACAGTATTTACAAAAAGAAACCAAAGTGATAGCAAGTGACCACAGTTAGAATACAGAATTTTCTGAGAAATCCTGTTTTAAAAGGTTAAGTTCCCTCACAGAACCATGGAGAAGGAAGAAAATCCTTAAAAAAAAAAAAAAAAAAACACTGTCTGAGATCATCTGGCCAAATCCATTAAGCACAACTATTAGAACATACCAGACTCTGGACCACATTGCATAAAAAGGGTTCTTGGTCTTGACCTATCCCTCAAATTATAGCAAAATCAAAGCAAGAAACTACATCCACAATAATCCAGTAAATCTGGATTACTTAAAAAAAAAAAAAAGGAAGGACCATGTGCATAAGCAAACATTTGTAAGAAAAACTACACTAAAACATGGGCATAAATACTCTATTGATACTTTTATTTCTTCTGTAATTAAGGGAGATTAATTTCGCTGGGCTTTTAAAAACTTCTGTGGAATTCAGAACTTCTGGACAATCTCATTTGGTAAAGCAGAATTAGGATTAGCCCAGCCTCTCACACTTCACTCTAGCAGAGCCTCTTTCTCTTTTTTAAGAAGAATGAAGTCCATGACTACAGCGAGAGTGAGAAAAGAGGCTAATCTTTCAGGGTAGTCTTCCATGGTTAGTATCAAAGATTCCAAAGGAACCAGACAGTCCTTGCTAGGAAGTCCAACATGCCACAAAATATGCTTTGGGGACCCAGTGTCTATACAGTAGAACACTGTACCCTAAACCAGTTCCTGCAACATATCCATTCCCGAGTATCTTCTTTCACAATATCTGGAAAGAAACATCTCTAAGAGATTTATGGGTGCTGGTATATGGACCATTGGACTGTTCCATCAAATACAGAATAGAAAATGAGAGCTCATCTTCTGGGAGAACTTCAGCTAGTCCATGCACTTTTTCTGTCTCAAGTTCTGCCTATGAAACGAGAGTAATGACTCCTACAAAGGGCCTGATCCAAAGCTGGTCGAGACAGACAGTTTTCAGGATAAATCAGATATCAATCTACACCAGAATTTCTTGCACTTTGGAAAAGACAGGATTCAGTTTACTATAAAGAATATTTTGGCCACCAGTACAGAAAGCACCAGAATCCCATTTACCAGACTAGCATTTTCACCAAATGAAATTAATCTCTCTAACGGACTGCTGCAGTGAGAGATGTGTCTTCCATCCACTGGAAAACTCTATTTCACAAGGGGCAAAACAGCATTTCAATATCAGTGGCAGAACTATCTCTACAACAGAATGAGACAAACATATTTATCAAAGTTATTTGCCGCTTACATATTTATCAAAATTTATTTGCAGCTTCACTTTGAGGACAAGTAAAACTGACCAAGTTCAGGGAATCGGAGCAGAGTCCTCTCAACACTCAAGTTTTTAGTACAAATTGCTTTGAGGGCCAGGACTCACAGCTACCCCAAACACTCTTGTGTACCGTACGTGCTGCAGCAGAGAAACTCTGCTCCGACCTTGGCAGAATCATGTGCGGGGAGGGTAATTAAGCAAGTAGAGCAAAACAGGAGCAAAAAATGAAAATCCAAACAGGGAAGTGGATGAACTGCGCTTCCTGCAGCCCTGCTGCTAGAGCACAGGTTGCAGGAAAGCAACGCGAGGTTTATCTCTTAACTTGCGTCTTCTGCATAGGATTTAAATTTCCACTTTCTTGAGCTAACGAAAGCGGAATCACTGATATAAGCTATTTAAAGAAAATGATAAGACACTCCTCTTGGCTAGTGATCTTGAGATGTATGGGTAAAGTGTCTTGCTAGTTCACAAAGGATGAAATAAGCCTAGTTAAAAACTTCACCGTCACGGCCTTAATCATCCAGTGTGCTTGTAGTGCTGTCAACATGTAAGTGCTCAGCTTGGCCAGGGCCGTGAAAGCTGTGTAGCCAGGGCAGCCTGCAGCCCTCAACCTCCTGGCTCTGTTTTGCAGTCCCCTTGAGCGCGACGCGGTGCTGCGGCAGGAGTGTCTGGCTGCAGCAGAGCTGGGCTCGCCACAGCAGTGACCATGCGGTCAGCGGGCCTGCATTTAGACTAGCCAGAGGCTGTGCCAACAGCAGTTCAAAACACAGGCTTGTACATGCAGAAGAAAAATACCACTATGCAGGGAATCTGCTTCCTACTATCCTGCAGAAATAGATGGGTGTGAGGGAACGGGAGGAACTTTAATTGAGCCTTCTTGCCTGATAAGCAGCAGGAGCTCAAACACTTGCCTCTGCAAGGACACACGGTACAGTTTGGCGTATGCTACAACTACGTGACTAAACAATTCTTACCTGCTGTGACAGTTAGCTCAGTTCTCTTCCAGCAATATGTGCATTAACATATGAATTTTCTACTTAATCTACTCTTAATTAATCCTTCCTGAGAAAAAGCTGAAGATTATCATACAAGAACAAGATCAAGAAGGGTAAATATCCATTACTGCATATAAAGCCCTTTGCTCTTGGCTATTATCAGGGCCTTTAGTTTCCAAGAAAGCAATAAATGAAATGCAGAGGCCAAAGTTTCTCTCCTGCTCATTGATTGAAAAAACAGTGCAAAGAAGAAAGTTTAAACAAATACTCCCAGGTATTATATATGTACATCCTACTTCTAGATACTACCAGACAACCTGGAAAAATACCGAGTGCGAATAGTACTGTTATCAACCTAATGAATGTTTAAGCCTGCTGTCATCTTCCAGTTGACTTTTGATAATCACTTGCATCATGTTCACTGCCCAATAACTGAGGCAACACAAAAACCATTGCAGCAACTTCTTGGACAGGCCAATATTTAGTTGTCTGGGGAGGAGTGTCCATTTCGTTTTGTTTTTCCCTTCTACTTGGGGTTCAAAAGCAGAGGCATTTCATAGAGATATAGGCAGATAAAGGACATAAGACAAAGTTTATTTCAGTGCAAACTTCAGCATGAAGCGTCTTTCATGCTGCAGCAGGAACCCTGTGCTCAGCACTGTAACCATGGGTTCAACACGACACCGTGTTCGTTATTGAGAAAGCCTTCAGGGACAAGCGCAGGGGAGATGTCCTCACCTACTTCTTCGTGGTTCCCTAAGTTCAGCGCTGACACCCTCTGAGATTGCCTGCTTTAGCTCAGAAGCCAGCTCTGGAAGTCATTCCCATGGCAGCACTGCTCAGTAACTCTGCGCCCTGTCCATCAACCTCAGCACTGCTGAGCTGCCAGGAGACCTAGAACTGGCCATGTCCTGTCCCAGGCACCTCAGGTATCTGGCAGCCCGGTAACAATTGACAGGAGCCAGGCAGATGAGACACCCAAGCACAGGGAAGGGCTGACACCTCAGGAAACCTGGCCAGCCAAGCCAGTCCTGCAGGACAGGCTACTCGAAAAAGCACTTCATGGATGTGCCTTAGGCTTGGACAGAAGGAAGAAGAGGTTACTGACTGCACAGGTGAGCTAAACACTCCAGAAGCCTCCAACTTCCTGGCTAGCTAGGGTCTAAAGAGCTATGGTTTGGGATCCTTATTTCAACCGCCTCAGGTGTCAGGAACCCCAGGGCCAGTAACGTGTGCATCAGTGCTCAGGGAAGCGCTGCGATAAAACGCCTGGGTCAAGTGGAAATGTTCTCTCTTCATAATGACATGGATAAAGCATCCACTTGCTCAGGATCCTCAGATGTAACATCAGCACAGAAAAAAAAAAAGTCCCCACAGCACAATACAACACAAGATTTAAAAAAAAAAATATGTCTCATCCCATCAGAGATACCTAAATTTTAGCATTCATGCCTATATTTATAAAGACTCAATGTGTATGATTCAATTTAGATCCTATGATTCTGCTCAATAACAAGAAAAAAAAAAAGAAAAAAAGAAAAAGCTAACCAGTTAAACCATCTTTCCACTTCTAAAAATATTGATAACTGCCAATACAGTGCTTCATGGAACAAACATTTCATCAACTACTATGAATTATCTGGAGAAGGAAGGGCTATTTAAGCAGAGGATGATCATTTGGTGCAGAGCAAATGTAAGTCATCCCTAAATAAATTTAAACCAGAAATCACCAGAATGGCCATGACCCTCAAACCACAATGCTCTGTAGCACCTACCCACAGGAGCAGCAGCTGCAAGGAGCCCAACTGCTCTACAGGTGGAGCTTGCTAAGCGTGCACACGGGATTAGATGTGGGGCTGCCTGTGAAAGCCGAGGTCCTAAACTGATAATCCAAGCACACTTTTCCAAGCACGGTGTAAATATGTTCTGGTGTCTAGATGCCCTAGACAGGATCAGGGTCCACCCTGCACCAGCTGCTGACCTTAAATTAAGGCAGTCTCTGTCTCAAGAAGCTTATAGGCAATAAGGAGATGCAACAAGTGGGACCCCAACCACAAGGTGTGTATATATATAGAAAGAGGATAAAGTAATTATTAAAAGAAAAGTTTTAATGTAAAGCGGCTATAAAGTCCAGACTGCAATTTTTAGCCCTTCTACTATTATTTAAACAGCAACTACTGAAGCAGAGACAAACAATAGTTTCTACCAAGTGTTTAACCTATACACGATATTTGCTCCACTGTCACACAGGCAATTTAAATAACTCGCCGACAGTTTCGCCCATAGTGTGGTGAGGTGCTTCTTTGAGCTGCACAAATAGACTGTCAATTGCTGCAGCAGAGGGGCTCAGAGCCTTCTCATAACAGCAAGGGTAAGACTTCACAAAGCAGAACCATTCAGTCAAGAAAGAGAAACATCCTCAGATGATTGCAGTTTCTTCCCAAATCAGTCTCCACATGAACTCCTGGCTTTGTCAACTGCAATATGAGCCTCTTTTCTCTGGCCAGCCTGAGTGTGAGGGGAAAAACACCTCTTAACTCTACAAGCTCAGGTTGATGGGAGCAAAACAGAGGCCACTGAACTGAACTAAAACAGCAGACACTGACAAATAGCTGGTCATGCAGGTGCTAGAGGAGCAGGTGCTGGCGGGAGGAAAGGAGATGACAAATCTAAGGATATTTGTTCCTCTAAAGTGGGAAGTGTGTAGGAACTAGCACAGCAGCTACCTGGCCAAATCTAAAGGTCTATCCCAAAGATCTGAAGAAGATACAACAGTATAGAAAGGGGTTTTGCTGCAGAAAGTAAAATACAAAAGAAAATAGAGCAAAAAAAATTGTCTATCCTGACCAAAAACAAAGGACTGCAACATTATCACATGATTACAACCCCTAACAACTGAAAAAAAAAAAAAAAACGCTCAGATTGATGCATGTAGGAAGAATTCAGGATTAGGCAATAAAAGCTGACAAGCAACCAAAACCAATGCATTTAAAAATAACCTCAGCATGCTCAGACTCACAGCATCTGTACCAATCCCAGGAAAAAGGCTTTCTAGTCCCAGGAATATCACATAGTGTTACCACTTTTTTTTTAATTTTAGAAAATAGCTGGTGTGCAGAGAGTTAATTAATAGGCGCTCAAGTCTTCAACTGAGCTGCTGTGCAGTTAGTGAGCTTCAGGATCCCGTACCAAATACTCCCCAGTTTCAAACCCTCCAGGTACAGTTTCACGTAACTGGCCAAATACCAAATCCAAATAAATCACCAAATACATCAACAGAAACATTCAGGGAAAACAAAACAAGTTACAGCAATTAGCTGTTTACAGAAGTTACTTCTACTTTTAGAAAGAGTGCCCAGAGGGTCTGCATCACAGTAGGTTCTTTCAACATAGTCTGAAGTGCTCCTTCAGCCTAGATAAGCTTCTATTTTGTTTTTCTATATTTCTCCTATTTCTATATAAGTTTTGATTTCTGTTTTGCGTGCCTTAACCAACCTAAGATTTTCTCTGCCTAATAAGTCTCATATTTTTTTACGTGGATAAAACGTGGTTTATACCATGGTCATATACGTGGCTTCTTCAGGAAGTTCATTCTGAAGCAGCAGCCTTGGTAGATCCAACTNCTAATAAGTATCATATTTTTTTACGTGGATAAAACACAGGTCTTTTAGTTTATGCCATGGTCATATACGTGGCTTCTTCAGGAAGTTCATTCTGAAGCAGCAGCCTTGGTAGATCCAACTCCAAGCTCCGCAGCCAACTCAAGAGTTTTATTGTAGCAACTATAGGCATCAGATCAAGCTCTGCTCAGCACAGCCCCCTCTCTAGGAGGGGCAAGCAGTCTATGTTGTAAAGGCTGTAAACATAGGGCAAATAAAGGGGACCTTTCTCAGCATTCCCTGACAGTTTCCAGCAATCCATGCTCGAAACACATTTTGATTAAACTCCTGATCTACCTCAGAATTTTAACGGCAGCAACTAATTTAGCACTCACTACTGTGTGCCTAATTAGAGTTGATTTTCTCACAGGTTACTTTGCATTCACCAACACCAGGTTTAACTGTCCTGTAACTGGCCTTTCACTCGCTACCATAAAGTGACATACCTTCTGCTACTCATCACAGTTATTTTCAGTTTTGACGGACCTGATTACAATCAGCACACACCACCAGCCCACTGTTATCAGAAGAGTTAGTCATGAGTCCACTGAAAAGCCCCAAACAAAAAGAAAGTAGAGCAAACCTTTCACCAGTACATTTTTGCAAGGGTAGCTTTTCTTCACCGTGAAAGCTGATCTTCTATATCTCACCCTTTACTCTTTCAGATTAATTGTTTCTTAAAGATCTCATCTCTGTTAATTTTTAAACTTGTCTCTTAAAGAGTCTCTCATGAAGGATCTTTTCAGAATCTTTAGGGGACATCCAAACACATTATTTTTAATAGATCAGCCTACTCTGCGTGCTCACAAAGAAAGACTTGAATATTTTGAAGCCTGTTCTCCTATAAACAACCACATCAGCTCTTACCTACTCCAGGGTTTTATCCATATCTCTATCCCCTCTGTCTCACTGGGGTTGCACTATCATCTCCCCTTCCTACAGGGCCAACAGCAACCAAAGTCAGGAGCTACACACTATAATTAATAGCTCTGCATTTTTAATCTTCCTCAGAACTTTGAGGAAAGGATACTTGATCATTGTATGATTCCTATGATCTGGTACTGTCAGCTTGTTCGAAAACCTTTTTCTCCTGCAATTTACATGTGAGGTAGTTCCTCAGACTTATCCCTTCAAAGGAAGTCTTTCATTAGACCCTATCAAAAAAGCTACATCTTTTTTCAAGCCCTCCTTTTACAACTTGATTACACAGGATCCCTAAAGGGCTCCTCCTTGCTAAAGCATATGAGAAAGCTTCTAGTTGTTACTGCTCCGATAGGTATTCCTCAAAAAAGTTCTTGTGTCCCATCTTAAGTCTTCCATTTGATTTTCTCTAGATTATATTTTTTTTCTTGTTACCCCATTTGAAGAAAATTTCTACTTTCAAAAGGGATCATTCCATTCACTTATCTTTTATAAAAGGTCACTTTCTGGAGGCTATTTTAAAACATCTTTTAATAAGTAGCATGTATTTTTCCAGGAGGATATAAAGAAAAAAATCCTTAATTAGATACCCTTTTTGCTACCTAAAAGCTTTTACTCTTTCTAGCTACACCTTTCTATTTCTGGTTAACTCATTTTTATGCAAGTCCTCCTAGAAATGTGATCTGCCTATTTGAGGCCAATGTTAAGTTCAGATAAGGCCAAACTAAAAGGCTCAGCCAGAGGCTGAGGGTGGATTCTTCTGAAGAAGGTCAGAACCCTGTTAAGCTCACAGCCTCTTAAGAAAGAATTCAGAAGAGATGTTTCCAGCTAAAAGATGTGGAATTTTTTCTCACATCATTCTTTTCAAGTCCTGGGAGTTAACATTCCCCATTCAGTGAAAGCAGAACTAGTTTTTAACATGGAAAACTCATTAGCAGTGAGAGAAGATCTAAAATACATTGTATTTATTTTTGCAATATGATGAACAGCAGTTGGAATGTCAGTGGAAAAGAAGGATCTTCCCCAACTTCTGAATATTTGGAAGTAAAAATAGTAAGCCATGTAAACAAGCATATTTGCTAAATATTTTCATTTCAGTAAATATTTTTATCTTAAGAAGAAAATATCTTTCCTATGTAAAATGGTATTTGAAAGTTTTATGCTCCAAGCCCAAACCTAACCGAAGGTACAGATTACATCCACCTTCTCTGGTTCGTCCTCTTAAGCTGGAGCTCTGTATATGACACATTCACAATAGTTGTGTTTTCCCAGAAATAGATCCCAATCTGAGAAAACTGAATTCCCAAGGGCTTAGGAGTCACACGCACACACACCATGTTATCTAACAGAAAACACCACCATTGCTTAAAAGTGCACAGATCTTTGCTCATTAAGTTTGGTCTAAAAAGGAGTGTGTTCTCTGTAATTCTGCTCTTCATGCTCTTTTAAAAGGTTGACATAAAAAGTGTCACTTAAATTGTTTGATTGTAGCTATTAAGTTAGCAATATACTGTATTGCTTAAATTTAAAGACTTGGGAGTTCAAACCACTACTTTACTGAACTACTTTATTCAATTAATTCTTGAACACATAAACTTCACAGTTTGAAAAGCCTGTGCTTTTAATTCCCTTATCAGACAAGGCAGTCATTTACCAGCACTTTCCTGCCAAGCTGCAGTGCCATGTCAAGTGATACCACACAGGGGTGAGCAGTGGCAAAGTCTGCTTTACTGGCTTTCAAATGAATACTGCTAGAATTTGTCATCTCCACTTTGGGAAGCCCCCTGAAAGAAGGAAATCAAGAAATAGTCTGATAAATTACTCTGAAATAAGACTGAAAATCCAGTACTTGGGAGTATTATTCTCTATGCTTAGGGATGGTTCGGGGGGCATTACCTCCTCCACCTCATACTCCTGAGGCATCACACGCACTCTTGGGAGTCCAAGGTGGATTAGGGACCTCACGCCACCACTGCTGGATCTACATTTTTCTGTGCTTTGCACTGCCCTTTTTGTCTTTGCAAGTAGAAGTCATGGTACGCTACTCATACTTGTTTAACAGAAGGGTACTGTACTGTTGATTTTGACTTCAGGCTAGTTGGATACTATCTTCACATATTTTCACCATGTATTAAAATGCATAACAATTTAATTATTCTTTAATTAATAAGAAATGTTTTTATGCCAATATCTATGTTGCACATACATTAAATAGTTTATGTACATATCCAATCTACCTGAATAAATAGTGTGTATATATATACATATGCACAGCAAGCTTTCATAAGCTAAAGGAATCAGTATTTATGGTAAAGAATCAGACAAACCCATCAGCCCCAAACCTCATTTTATTTCATCTTTCAAATAAAACACTTATCTGGAATAAGTGCATGAGAACAGGTAGAGACCTTCTTTCAAATTCCTACGAAATGAAAAGTCAAAACGGAAGATTTGCTCTGACCACGCTCAACCACAGTGTGATTGGTTTCAGCAAAGACAAATTACATGAGAGTAAAACAAACTGTCCTATGAAAAACATCCTTTTTTAGCCCAGCATGTTAAATGTTTCTCATTCACTTTAGTTGATTTCACACAACAAAGTTGGTAGAGATGCCTTCTGCAAAGCTTTCTTTACATATCTGAGATACAAGATGTACCCAGAAAGATCCAAAGAGGATCTTTTCTTCAGAGGTGGCCATTATTAGTCAAACTTCCTTCCACTGAAATCGACAGTAAGATAATTACGAAGGACAGAGGAGTTGGGTTACTGTAGGAACCCCTTAAAAAAAAAAAAAAGGCTAAGTTCTAAGTTTTTCCACACTGACTGAGTTGGCCCAAAGCGCTGCGTCCAGAGGTTTACTGCCAGAGAGTTCTGATCATGCCAACAGGGGCTACATCAGCTTGCTTTTTCAAATCACCTTTATCCACCTTCAACATACTCATAGGCATCCCTTCTACCTCCAAATGAAAAATGGGTTTGATAGAAATTGGACATTCTATGGAAAGCATACGCCTAAGCATCCTTGTAAGTTTAGCCTTATTATTTACGACTTTAGTCACCAAGAGGCCAAGTTGAGTTCGAATTCCCTGGACCTAGCTTTTCCTCAAGCTGATATCGGGGTTCGGTGATCTCAGGAGAACCTCCAGGACACAGAGGAGCAAATGTTTCTCCTCTTCCAACATCTCTTCTACAGGTCTTGACTTGAGGCTACACAGCTCCCTCCATGCTCCAAAAAAAACATTAGTTCAAGCACTGAGTTCCCTGGCCTAACTGTGAAGGTGACCCACAAAAGAAACGCTGAGCTACTGCCAGGGAAGAGCATCCTGACACAAGTGTCCCTGGAGCTCCACTGTCACAGAGTGAAACAGGCAGCACAGGTGGCAGTGCAACAGGGCACAGAAAGGAAGAACCAAAGCCAAGCTGGGACTCAATTTATAGACTGTCCTTCTGCTATTTCAGATCCTGGACTGATGCCAGATCCGGATAAACCAGTGTGCTTCTTGTTCAGGGTATACGAGCTGGTTATCTGTCCCCGCTTGTCCGATAACTGCCATTAAACAGTCAAGTCTCATTCACATTTGTATCTTCTTGTGGAAGACATTATTTGCAAATTTGTCTAACAAATTAATTAAAGAATTTAACACCATAACATCCGGAACTGTGTCATTGGTCTTAAGGATAACCTTGCTAGGTCAGACCAAGAGGTCCGTCTTGCCCGATATCTGAGCTTTACCACCCTAGTTGTTCAGTAAAAGAACAAAAGAAACAGAACAAGTGTGAAGTCACTTAAACCTCATGGAGATTCAACAATCTAAATGCTTGAGTCATTTGAGTGGTACTGAGACCATCGTGCACAATAGCTCTCAGCAAACCTATATGCCACAAATTTTAGCTTTCATGTAACTCCTCACTTTTCGCCTTCACAACATCTTATGCCAGTGAGATGTACAATTCATCTATGGGCCTGTATCCGAAAGTATTTTTTGCTTGTTTTAAACCCACTTCCAGATAAGACTTAGGAGGTCCCAAAATTAACAGTGAGAAATTAGGATTTTTTTCTTTCCTTCAAATTTCTGATTTTGAATTGTATCACTTTTTCCTTGATTTTGCTTCCCAAGTCCACATCTAGTTTATTTCTATCTGTAAAGAAAAAAAAAAAACATCCATAAATGCCTCTGATAATCGTTTCCCTTCTCTGACTTGCACCAAATTGCAAAATCATTTTTGGTATAAGTAAAACAGTATATAATAATGATCACACTTGTACAAACCTGAAGTATACGATGACTTCTTCCTGCAAGCTGCGATTTTGATTCAGCTTCCTACTTTAGGCTGCTAGAGCAGTCACTGCAACTGTGTTTGGGACTGGTGTCACAAAAGGTTTATTAGAAACAGAGTATCTCTCCAAGTCTAAACACACACACGCTCATCCAGATCTTTCTTTATTCCATTCAATTACCTTTTAAATAGATCAAGGTTGACTTGACTTTCAGAATTTGGAGTATATTTCCTTGCTTTGCTCAAGCAGAACACAGGTCACATCTCTCAATACCTCATAAAATGTGAGGGCAGCTAAGGGTGGCCTAGAGAGGAATCAGAAGGGAGAAGAGGGAGGCAAAACCTTATTCTGGTTGTACCACACACAGAGAAGTTGATTATGGGTGTCCAAAAAATTAATTTAGTATTTAATCTCCTAGGTTTTCATACTCAAAGCTTCCTGAGAAGTAATTGTTAATTAAGAAACTAATATATAAAATTTCACTAGGAAACACTGCACACCTAAAATTACTACTGCTCTCACCACCACACCATCTGCCACCAAGATAGGACTAACTGCTCAGCCTCACAAGTAACTGCACTTATTGCATCCCATAACAGAAAACGGATATGACTCATCTGAGCTAAATTCTTAACACTTGACATGAAGGCTGGTAATTGCTGTAAAACTAGATTAAACAGATCCGATAAGCAGGGCTGCTACTTCAAGTAGCTGCCAAAAGCTATGACTTCATTCTCATTCAGTTCAAGTCAGGGCTAAAAGAATAGCCCTGACTTGTTGTGACGCAACTCTCTGTATGAAAATACAAATATTTGCTTCCAGAAGTGAACAATCTTTGCACAGAATTCTAGCACCAAAAGCTGCCTTTTTTAATACACAAAATTGATTTAAAAATATTGCAGTAGAGACTAATATCCAACTATTCTGTGAGAAATTTATTTTGAACTCCTCCTTTTCTGGTTTAACAGTAAGGATCCTATCAGCTCATATCTTCTTGACAGAAGAAGTGAGTCGTGTCTTTTCATATCAGTGAGCATGCTAGCAGTGCCCGTGATCTACTGGACAGAACACAAATTCATGAAACCTGTACTGTCCTCAGGTTGATCTGTAGCCCCTCACACATTGGAGGGTCTAGCCCTCCAACTTCACCAATTTCACCTTTAAAATCATGAGCTTGCTATTTGCTTCTTCTGCAAAGTGCTAGAAACATATAGGTGAAATTGACAAGTAGATATATTATTAATTAGCGGGATAAGCTAGTCCTACAGCCAATGGCAGCAGCCTTTAGGCAACATGCTGGAAGTGACACTAATGCTGAATTTGACTGGGAGGTATGAATGCAGGGACAGTGTGTTCAACAACCTTGCAAATCACCAAGTGCAATTTTTCAAGCAGTGTCATTGCTCCAGTGGCAGTCTCTGAAATGGAACCAACACCCCAGCTACGAGTGAGTTTATACCTTTGCATTTTCTTGCACAACATCGTAAGGACCAAAGGTGAGGAATTTCATTAGAGCTATTAAAAAAAAAAAAAAGATACAAAGAAAAAATAAAAAAACATATGAAAAACAAAAAAAAAAAAAAAGAAAAACACACACACACATTGGATTCACTTTGTAATAATATATTTTCATTTAGACTATAAAGTAACTCATTAGATTTTCTGAATCATAGCAGACCGCAAAAAGCCATGCTAGCCTAACTAGCCCACAGCTGAACTCAGGAGGATGACACAAAAAAAAAAAAAAAAAAAAAAAAAAAAAAANACACACACCACTTATAAACTCCTCAATTCCAACCAACTAAACTAGTGGTCCAAGGGAAAGTTTTAAGACAGGTTGGCAGACCCCAAAATGCTTTGACTCACCATTTACAAATTTAGTGGGTATTTAGTTATTCATTCTCTACTTCATGTGCAGAATATAAATGTTTCAATTCCACTAATTTTTGCAAGTCAATTAATATGCTAAGTGACCTGGTACCAATTAACTAAAATAGCTCAATATGCAGGATTTAACTGCAAGATTCACCCTGAGCATCAAGCTCCATTCAAGTTCAAGGGAGGAAACCATATGCTAACAGTCATTAACGCTAAAAATAAAGAATTTTCAACAATATTTTTTTCTAAAACAATTACTACCCCATTTTTCCTGGTTTGAATAGGAAAGCTTCACAGATGCAAGTCTTTGAATAATTGCTAATGAAAGCAATATTCAGCTTTACACAAACTAAACAATGACACGGCTGGTAAGAAATACATCTGAGTTTTGATTTGTAAAATATTAACATATGAATTCCTATGCTTCAGCCTCTTTTTAAATTTCTAAATAAAACACTGGAGAAATGAAACCATTTAAAATTAAGAAACATCAGAGGGATTCTGGGAGAGAGAAAAAAAAAAGAAAAAAAAAAAAAGGCAGTAACCACCACCTACTCAGTTTCATTTTTAACAGAGTAACCATCTTTCTCTTCCAAAACTAAAAATGCAAGGATACAAGGGCCACCATATTAAACCATGAAACAAGGAACCAATTTTTCCACTAATGAACATAATTTTACAATAAAATTAGCGCAAATTAAGCTCCTGAAGCTTCCCTTCTTTCACAGTCAAGCTTTTTCCTTTTCCATATTAAAGGCTTATGACAAGTCGTTCCATTATAAGAGCCGTAAACTCAAAGAATTAAAATATGCTGCAATTCATCACTGAAAATTTTGATCTTTCATCAGGAATAGAGAAGTACTCTCTCAGGTATACTTTGTAGTTGGACTTTACAAACATTTGGACATGTTGCACTTACAATGTAAAAAAATGTTGTATGTTTGTATTAGTCATGAATTTTTCCCTGTTACACGTAGAGACAAGTTTGTCATCTGGACTGGAAATGTCACTCAGACTGTACTGGATACATAGTCCTATATTTATTATTATTATTATTATGCAAGTTTTTAATTTTTCTTCCCCTAAGAGCAGGGCATATTAGCAGATTACAGATAACTACACAGGCCTAAGCCATTCATTACACTTAGGTGCAATAAAAAAGTACCCTGAATTTGGAAGCCGAGCTAACACGGCAGCCCCCAGGCTGTGCCCTGACAGACAGATAGCTTTAACCCACCTTCTCAGGATACGCACAGCCCAGCAACTCTGCAGGTCCTCAGCTGCCAACACAAGCTTCCAAATGATTTTTCAGCGGGCACACTTGCTGTGCCCAAGCTAGGAAGCCATGACTGAACGCTAAAGGGTTACATGTGCCCCACACCATTCTGTGGCATGAGGACTAAACAGCAGTGAAAGGCCCATATCTGTATTGCACTCTGCTAGCCTTGAGTGAGCCCTTCAAATCACCTACTGGGAATGCTCCCAAACTACGAGCAATCATTTAGGATCAGGTATTAAAAATGCACTAAAACCATGCCCAGAACTGTTCTAGGCATTTAACAGCATGCACAGCAGAGCCCTGGTAGCCACAGATTCACTCTCCACTCTGCTAGCAGAGAGACTGAATCTTTGAACTTCCAGTTGCTGGGATGTCCTGAAGTTTCTGCTCCAGTCCAGAGCAAAACTCAAGCCACACTTTCAAGTTCACAGAAAAGCAGAAAGTTTCTGGAAAAAAAACAGCAGGTTGAAAGTACAACCAGCTGGTACAGCCGGTGGGATATACACTCCTGACCCACGCTTACTGGGAGAGGAAAGGGTATGAAGCAATGCACGGCTAGACAAGGATAATACAAAACCACATATTTAGGCAACCTAAACTCGTTGCTGCAGTCCCACTCCTGATTTGACCTCTGGAACTCATGCTGAAACACATTCAGTCAGTTCAGGGAACTTACTCAGCTGAAAGCTAAGCAAGAAATTAAAAATTACATATATACGTAGATAATTATCACTGAGGTCAGCTGCCTGACCTGCCTCACAGTGAAACTATGTGAATACTGAAAGCTGGCAAGCAGCAAGAAAGAACTAAATTGGTATGTTTTTCTCCCTACTTAATCTATCATGGGACTGCACCTCACAGAGGTGTAACATTGTTCAGTGGTGCTAGCAGTCTTCTCTACTGAGAAGAACTACACGCAAGATTAAGCCATACCACCTTCTTTTCCTTCTAATCACTGAAACTAGAGACACGTCTGGATTTTTTTGCTGAAGGATGATTCTCTTATCTGATATTAATACACATATTGCCATGACAGTCATCTTACTAGTACTTATTTTTTTAAATCAGCACCACAGGTTCTTGTCAAAACAGACTGTGCCAACTAGGTCTCTCAGTGTTGGAACCTGGTGCAGCTCTACTGTAACTGTACTCACAGAAGCACCTACAACAATAGTTCTAAACCAACAGTTTTAAGTCACCATATCCACTGAATAACTAATTTCTTATAAACAGATTTGAATTCTGTAGATTGGCACCTGCCAGTTTCCAAGCAGTCCACATAGACTGAAATCCACCAGAAAGCAGCCTTGAGAAGTCTCTAGTTTCCAGTTCTCCTTAAAGTACTGAAGCCAAGAAAGAGACAAAAATATCAGGCTGCCAACCCACTGATCACTCAAAACAAGGACGTTTAAGGGACACAGCAGAAAACAACCCCAAAATGTGAGCAGTTAAACAACAAAAAGGATTGGAGGTTTTCCAGTCGCACACCCATCTGGCAGGGCTCACAACAGAAGTCCTTGCTTTAGTTTTAGTCCATTTCCCTAGTGCTATTATTGCATTTTGTCCCTCTTGCATCAGCTGGAAATGGAATCTCACAGACTCGAATAATACGGATTCCTGCCAACAATCCTGTTTGCTCATTTCTTTTGCAGAACATATTTTCATAAACATATTTTTCATAATTTCTTCCTTTTCTTCAAAACCACAGTACACTCCCGAGATCCGTTGAGATACTTAAACCAAGCTAAGGCTGCAAGACCTTCTGTTATTGCGCCTCAGAGACACTGGTGCAGAGCAAAGCATCAGCACCAGCTCTCCGAGCAGAAACTAAATCAAGCCTACGGGGCACTAACAAACTACCTCCCACCAGAGGAGGCTGCCACTCACCCTGGAGCAGACCCTGCCCCAGCTTTTGGACGCAGCAGGACAGTATCACACGAGCTGGCCCCTGGACAGCGCTGCCCATGCAGGCCCGAGCTGCAGCAGCTGCCACGAGTCTGTGGCCATGCCAGAGTGCTCCCCGCCTCGCACTGAGGGGGTCAGGAAGTGCTCTTCTGTTGCAGTTCCAGACTTCACCCCTGCAGAAGGTGTTCGTGGTAAGTCAGGCTATGACTGGCTGCCCTTGCTCTGCAAGACTGTGTGGCACAGGGCATAGCAGACAGTGCTCTGCTCTCTGTGACCCAGGGCAGAAGGGAGGGCACTCCTTCAGAAGCAGACAGCGCTGCAGTATGGCAGCATTTCCTCATGCAGGACAGCATAGGCCACGTGAGCCTATGCTCCCGAGATGGGTGATGCCTAGAAAGGCTGCCTTTTCCCTCCCTTTTCCCTTTAGGGCTGCGACGCTAGGGACCATGCTCTACATACACCCATGGAGCACCAAAGAAACTGCCTGCTTTGTGCAGTAGGTACAGGATTACTGAATCCTGCAGTTGAACAGGTTATTTCAGAAGTGCCACTTTTCTCTATGCCCTGCAATCTTTGATCATGGTGCCTCATATGCACTACACTCACTATGCCCACAGTAGTTATTCCTAGCTAATAAATCAGGATAACCTCCAACTTCGGTGACAATCCTTAAAGGCATCAAGAGGGATAAAATATGCTCAAACAGAAATACATCAAGATGAGAAGCACCAAGCTTTTGAGCTATACAATTTAAAAGCAGAAAAGTTTGTTCCACCATACACTCAAAAAGTGGCTATGGAAGGTAGCAGGGCATGACTTCCACCACAAAATAAGAACATTCTTGAAACATAATAATATATGGAATTAATTATTTGGGGAAGTTTAACTCTTGAAATAAGCTTTTCACCATAAGCCGAAGAAAACAGCTTTTGTAGCAGTTTGCACAGTTTGGCAGTTTACTGAAAACATTTCCAAGCAAATACATGTTGTAGGTCTCCAAGTATCAAATTAAGAATACTTATTATTATAGGAAGTATCAGTGCAGTCAACCTCTGCAGAAAGCAGAACAATAAAACTGACCTCAAGGGAAGAGATAATAAAAGAATATATTTTTAGCTTATTTGCACAGGTAACAACCTCTTAATTTCTAGGGAACACGATCAACCCAGTATTACCCATCTTTCACAATTGCATGTTCCTGGAATTCTGATGCTGTTTGGACCTGACCAACTTCCGCTCCTAAGGAGCCTGGGAAGAATTCCCAGCTCTTCACACCAACTACCTGGCAAAGACTCTCCCCTTCCTACTGTGACCTGGAAGAAAAGATTGCGTTCAGGAAGTGACCAGCTTCTGCCCATCTGCCCAAATGCCCCATGTTGGCCCATGCAGGCCAAGCAATAGTCGCTTGGCCTGCACGGAGCGAGCGAGGAAGGGCACCGCACATCCCAAAAGCCTGACCAGGACTTCATGCCATGTTGTAGCCAACATATGGGAACAGAACGAGCACCAAGTCAAAACACGTGCACCTCCACTGAGCTCAAGCCCTCTGCACACAAATCACCTGCAAAGTTCATGCTAGAAGTCTGCACAGCCCTGCACCATCTCAGGCATGGCCTTGAAAGGCAGCAAAAAAATGGAGACATGAAATAAAGCCAGGCTTCTAGCCTCGGCTTGCCTCCTCTCATTGCTATTTCTCTGCAGGGAAAGAACAACACCACCATGCTTTTAATAGTGCATGCATCTGTAAAAACCATCTCCAAGGTGGAGCAGAGGAAGTAGGTACTTTAATCAGTGGGTGTGCCTCTATGGTGGAGTTAAATGAGGCACTCGGTACTATGTCTACATAACCGGATAAATTTATCCCGGTCACGTGGGGCCACACTTCAGAATCATAAGTGAGTTACTACAGTCTCATGGGTGTTTCTGTCCTTTATTCCTGCCTCAGGGCTTTCTGAGACTTTTTACTCCCACAAATTGCAGAACTTGCTTCTCCTGTTGGAAAAATGACAAGTCAAGGGAGGCTGCTGGAGGACTTTAAACTTGTGATAATTACTTCTCCTGCATTTTCACACCACAGGTTGCAGTCTATAGACCCTGGTGAACCACAAAGTATGCACTGGACACCTCATACTTGTATCTAGTGCGGATTGCAAAAAGGAGAAGAGAAGCAGACAAATCCCACCAGCCACTTTGGATAACTCTTCTGTGAGGACACCGCTGAAAAGCTGTCCTCACCACCGCAAGTGCCAGCTGCTAACTCAGCACAAAGCCACACTCTCGGCAAGAGACATCCACTGATGTCATCAGCAAGAAAGTCCCAGAGCATCTCATTCACTTTATTATAATAAAGGGAGAAATGCAGAGCTAGATATTCACAAGGGTGTGCAGTTGCTAAATCAAAATAAATGTTTCTTGTGGAACTTGCAACAGTGCTGATTCCCACTGATTTCAAATGAGACAGTCTATACAAAATGTTCAAGATCCAATCAACATCTAGCTGCATCTAAGCGCATCTTAAAGATTATTTACAATGGCAGACAATTTAGAGCAGCACTGAAGTACAGCATACCACTGCTACTGGTCTCATTAGCAGTTCTGCATAATCATTCTCTTGATTATATTTGCCCCAGTTATGATATAAACTTAGTTTTCAGAGACAAAAAATAGCATACAATAAAAACAAGCAGCCTGTGCTTATATTATGTCAAGCTCACTCTGAGGGTTTATTCTCTGTTGGACTACAAACTTTATAGAGATATTTACCTATAAGTTTAAAAAAAAAAAAAAAAGTCCTAACTGCCCTCTGTCCCGCATACTCTTCCACAAAAGATGACTTCACTCAGAGCTTCTTACATCTACTTCATTCAAACAAATGTTGTATTTGTGAATATACTCATGTGAATATATTCATGTGCACATGAATAGACACTGAGCAAGGTTAGGAGGAGGTAACTACTGCAAGCAGTAGATGTTATGAGGGATATGAAGCAGGGAGCTGTTAAGAAAGAAGAGGATCCCAGCAAGGCCTTCCTTTTTACTAACCACACACATGCAAAGCAAAGCCTACATTAATGCTGAGCTGTGGAGTTTTTTTAGTTGCACTTTACAAATATAACTTGCAGATGACCTATGTATGAAAACACAGTGCTGCTTAAACAAAAAACACAGCTTTCCAAAGAGCTAGAGACAAAAGGAATAACTTTAAGCAGAATTAAAAGTGAGCTCTTCTCCACTGTGAAAGAGAAGAAAACAGCGTGGTGTAAATTTGAAACTTTCGCTTGCTTAATTTTATTTTGTTTAACAGAGTAACAGATTAGAAAATACACTGCAGAAGGTAACAATGCTAAAACACACATTCGGCTTTTTCTATTTCTTACCTGAGCCTGTAAACATTTGTAACAATTTGTTTCACTCTGCTGCCACTTGTTATAAATATGCAGCTCTCTATCATGCTGCTTTACTTTAGAAAGTAACTAAAACGAGAAGTAAACTTGTCATGGCTGTGGTAAATTCAGGAGTCATTTCTGCATGACACATCCTGTTCAGAGCTACAGAAATGCAAACGGCAGAAAATAAAGCAGTCAAGGGCTTCCTTCTATGTTGCTCTCAAGAAGCGTTTATCTAGCTTCATCCATGCTTTCCCTCCACCTCCCCCCGCCATTGAAGCATATATTTTCATGCTGCCCTCTCATGCAGCTGTTTCCATGTGCAGACCAGAGCAGTATTTATATCATTGCACCTACCCAAGTGTCTCACCAATGCCATCAGGAGATTAAATCAGCACTGCAAGAGCATATCTTAACACTGTCTATATTAGAGCAGCTGGAGATTCACACCAGCCCCAGGGCTTTGTGCCCAGAGCATCCCTGCAGAGGCTCTGGGAGCACAGGCACCTGGGAAGAGCAAGGTAGAAGCTCTTGCTGAGCAGCAAAGCTACAAAATGAGGAGAAATCACTTGCAAAGAGCACCAGATCCTGCAGCAAACATAAGCTACACACTTCTACTGAGCTCCTCCTAGATCAGAGATAAACTAAATGGGATACTGCTCTTCCACGCAGCTGCTGGCAGGTAGTCTAATGGAAGCTATGCCCAGAGTATCACTATTGGGGCCCAGTTAAGAAGTTTGCAGTGCTAAACAAAAAAAAACCAAACCTCTTTCAACATGAGTTCCACTGACACTGCTACTCAGTTTGTTTGTTTTAAAGTAGCTGTCCATGACTGACACTGAGCAAGGGTAACACACTAAGAGAACTTCTGCTTTGTAATAAAAACTACCATTTGTGTAGTGGCTGTCTAGGCATGCTGCTATAAAAAGAATACAGTGCTTCAGCAGCAGATACTGGAGGAAGAAGAGAGGAAGCGTCCAAATTGTAAGAAACATGATGGCTTCAAGTGCTGCCTCGTCGCAGAGAGTGCAGCATTTCAAGCGTCTGACGAAACCTCTGTTAGTGAAGTTTTAAAAATAATAAAGGAAGTACAGAGAATAAATTAGTGAAGAAATCAATTGTTTTGGAAGACAGGCAGAGTGAAATGGAATAACACTCACTCTCCTTCTGGTACTACAAACAGGTAACACTAGTGAAAACAATAAGTGTTCTTGAAATCAAGAACTTTTTTTTTTTTTTTAAATCACTTCCTTTAGGGTATAAAGGAGATGGCTTGCGCTGGTGTGTCACAATCACAAACTTCCAGGAAACTTCTATTAAGGCATAAAATCTCTTAAAGAAACAGAACCATTTTGTTCAAATCCTAAAGTGTTTAACGTGTGAAATAAAGGATTCTTTAAACTGAACCTCTCTCAGAATAAATAAAAAAAAAAAACACAGGAGTACAGATGAGCTGTGGTACTGCTTTATGTCATGTCTATGTGCTGGTAAGTGCTTAAACCACAATCCACACAAGTTCTATGAAGTATGCACAAAATAATTTGGATGCAGGGCATCATCCAAGCAAAATTCACATTTACACATATACTATACTGGTTCTCTGAAGATTAAGTCTTTTGTGGTCAAGATTCTCCAGGTACCTTGCAGTAAGTTCCCTTGCATTCTTTAGCCCAGTGAGCTGGCACCAACTTGCCAGCCCAAATTTACACAGATTCCTAAAACAATTATGCTGAATTCCAGAAAGAGTGATCTGAAGCTAAACTCATTACCTGTTATTCAATGAACTCTATTTTATTTAATCATTGCCACTATGGGGAATTATCTCAATAGCCTCAATCAACAGTGTTAGTACAAAACAATACTGCAAGTGCCACTGAGCCATGAAATATGAGAGTAAGAATTTGAAGTAAAGAAATTTCCTAATACAGAACAACAAATAAAGTTGCAAGGAGATATTTCTATAACAAGAACATTAATCAAAATGTTTACCTTTAGAACAAGCTTAAACAAGTGAATGCATAGATCTGAAACCCGAGATCCTCCTCAATCACTGACTTTGTAATCCTTCTTGTCTTCTATTGGTTCCTCAGTGAGGTTATACAGTCTGCAGAAAGCTTGATGTTGTGCTTTGACTCGCACAGAATTGCCATTCTTACAAGAAGCTTAATTTTACTGAACAGAGTGAAGATGTTCTATAGTATAGTCTTGCAAGTCAGACAAGGAGATGGGACCCAACAATGCTAAAAAAACAGCATCTCTATCCATGCACTAGAAGTGGTCACAAGTGTCCACCAAAAAAAAAAAAAAAAAAAAAAGANAAAAGAGAGAGAGAGAAAAGAGAAAAAAAGCAAGGTACTTCAAGATAAGACACACTGCCCTTAAAATACCTATGCAACTCCTCTAAATTTTATCCAAATCTGAGATTTCTAACCTCTTCAAGAAGAGCACAGTTTCACCTTTAGACTACTGTACTATACAGATTATTCCAGAAACCTCTCAACATTAATTCGCTTGGTGCTGACACCTTCTTTTGCCAGTCAGTTCACCCCTAATTCATCCTGTGCTTTAAAATAAATAATAAAAATAAAATCAAATGAGACATTACTTTAAACATCTAGGCAAAAATGGGCACAATCCTAAAAGCCTGTGTAAAAAATGTACATTGAGTGTTTCCATCATGCGGGGATTAAAGGAAGAGATCTGGTAACCCAGATCACCAGTTTATATTTATTTTTCCATTATGATTCCTACTTTTTTTGTTGCTGTTCAGTTAGGCTGGCATGCTTGCATGATGCATTTGTTCCTGTATAAATACAAAGTGACAATCTAAAAATCTGCAGAAAGAGCAAGTGAGGCTAATTCTTATGTCCTAAAAAAGGATGATGCACAATTAATTGCTTACATGAATCAAACTGACTGACCTGTAATCCTTTATGGACCAGTTTTCATATGGAACTGAGCATTAAAAAATAAATAAATAAATAAACTAAACATGATCAGGTGATTTTAATGCAGAAAATGCACTGGAACTACAAATAATAATGGTTATAGTCATATGGTGTTCTAAATGTCACTATTTACAGCCTTATATTGATAGGTTTCTCTACCTTACTCCTTGTTTGCATGGCTTTATCTACTTGAGTCTTTAAATATTTCTGAACCTTTTGGAAGTGAAACTGAAGTGAAACTGAAGACTGTAATGCAACCGCATTAGCTCAAAACAACTTGGAAAAAAAAGATCTAATCTAAATATTCTCTTTATGGATAAGATAAGCCCCTGAGACAGCTGGTCAGCTTCAAATACATTGACATTTGAAAGAAACCAGACTAGATTTTCTGTTCTCACTCTGGTATCCGAGGAGAGCAAAATACAGGAAATGCTGAAGTGTTCACTTTTGTCAGATACTTTTTCCAATACTTATTAGGACTGATTTAACACATGTTTCATAAGAATTGATTAAAGAAAAAAAATTAAATCGTGTCTTTGTGTTTAAACACAAACACTAGAACAGGTCAATTCTTAGTTATTTGCTGCTGAAATGGTTCAGCTACACTCAGCTGAGACCTACTCACTAATCATAGGCATTGCTAATTATGTCTCAGTGTTTAAGGACCATCAGTTGACTGAAGCTGGCAGAACAAGATTATTAATAGGCTAATCTACATTAAAGCGGATGAAGAGTATTTACATCCAAGATTAGAGTTTATTTAATACTTCTCGAAATTCTTTGAAGTAGTGAAAGGCATGCAGTAAATCTACATTCGAGATCACTGAGAGTTCAGACTTTGTTATATAAAGCAGAACAAGATATTTAAGAGGAGAGGCTGATGATGGACAGATATATAGTACTAGATCTACTGCCATCTCATCACAGTTGACTTATAATGTAAGACTTAAGAGGTTTTACAGTTTATTATTTAATTCTAAATTAAAAGCTTCATTTGTCAAACCTCCATGCAGTCATTACTTAATGTTTTAAGTCCAGTAGACTCAGTCACTTGAATAAGAATTATTTATTTGAAAGTATTTGCAATAATAAATCCTTACTTGATGCTCACTCATGTTGTACCGTTTCCATGCATGACATTTTATTTAAACAAAGTAGTGGACTGAGATTCTTTATTTGTAATACTGCTATCTTCAGTCACTAAAAGCACATAGCAAGACATGTGACAACATGTGGAATAGGGAGATAACTGGTATTTACTTGTCACTTACATATGCTTCTTGATTCTCCCCTCCCATTCATTTTAAATAAAGTTAAAATATGCAAGACTTGTACCTTGCCATGTATTTGCATTCTTCAGCTGACATACCTCAACTCTGTAATGCTGTCTTGTCCCTAAACTGATACTTGTTTTTTACTAGCTTAAAATTTCTGAGGAAAAAACAAATTCTTAAAAATGCACATTGTAAATAAAGTGTGACAGGAATAAGGAAACAAGTATGAAAATGTTCAGATCTTCCTAGATCCAAGTTCCAACCTCAAAGTCAACAGCACAAAACAGCTTTTGGAAAACTGCAGGTTCATGACTCCTCAGATCAGACTGTACATAGTATACTGGAAGCAGACATAAATTCGTTCTTATGCCCTGTTCTTTTCAGCCTAGCATCTGGATGTCTCTCTCTTTTTTTGTATATTTATGGACTTTGCTACTAGAGCAGAATGGCAAGGCATTTTCTCCTGTTTTACAACACTCTGATTAAATTGCCATAAGCAAAGAGTATTGAAAGAAAAAGCCAAGCTTTCACACTTAAACAGCTTGCTCAAAAAGCATTGAAACAAGCAATGTTATATTACATAAGTGTGCAGTTATGTAGTGTTATATGCCAGACGCCTACTGCCAGGATTCAAGGGGCCCCCTTTCAAGCCAAATCTCCTGTTACAAGAAATGCCTCTGAACTACTGGGACCCATCCCATGTGCAAAATCTAAGATACACACACACACAAACACACAAAGAAATAAAAATCACAGTTAAACCAACTCCGAGTGTCTTGTTTCATTGTGAAAGCTCTATTGAAACAAGAGTCTCAGGTTAACTGTCCAACCAAAAACAGGTATCAGAATTTTAAAAATCTGGTCTCCCTACTCTGTGTGGGAAGAGTGCAAGATCCATATGGAAGCCTTGCTCATTCCTGGTAGCACAGCTCCTCTGCCTTCTGAAAACTCTCAGGGCAGGCACAGTGCTGTAAAGAAGTACTCCAAGATCATCCGCCAGACTGAAGCAATGCTCCATGAGGAAATGCTTTCAGGTTTCTAACAAGTGACATGCACATACGTGTTCATGCTGAAGAACCTTTCCTGGAAAGGGGCTACAATCCAGCCAGAAGAAGCTTTTTATTCCCCCCTCCTGCCTCTTCCCCTAGCAGGGGGAGGGGAGGAAGCTAGTGTATTAGACAAAATTTCCTAAGCACCCATTTGCCAGTGTATTACACACACAAAAACACACTATATAGTAGGCTTAAAACTCTGGGTCAAACTGCTGTTTCTGTTTAAAGCAAAAAGACATCCATTCAATACCACAGTTTTTAAAGTGTTTAAAGAATCTACTAGGCAGCTATTTTTATCCTCCACTCAACAAGAAAAAGAAATAAAATAGTAGGAAGCTTTTGACTATTACTTAAAAAGAAATACAGCGAGGTAAAACGTAACAGACAACCTAGGGTCCCCACGGCTTCCAGACAAGGAGCTTCAAGTTTAATGCTCTGAAAGCGGGCAGCCTGAGGCGAGAGGATGCAGCACGGGCATACTCCTGCCAGCCGCCTGCATGGAGGCACTCTGTTCCACTCCATCCACCATAAACCTTTCATGCAGCCGATATTTGAAGCACAAACAATATAAAGAGTGTTCCAATTATGCTGAAGCTACTGTACAGAGCTGCTAAGCCCTTGCAGCAGTAAGCAACCTCAACCGCAGTTCAGTGCTTTGGCCAAAGCCTGTCCTCTCCCTGCGCACTTTGTTACGGTGACCAGGAGGAAACGCTCACGTCGCGGTTTGAGTGCAGGTTTAAAAAAAAAAAAAAAAAAAATCTGCACCCTCGACAGCTGCTGATTCACAGCACACTTGCTGACGCGGAGTTTGTTCCCCGAAACACATCAGCGGAGGGAGAGAGTAGAAAGAAGAGGCCAAGAGAGGAAAGAGCTGAAGGGAGAGAGCAGCCTCCCAGACAGGCGGGCGGCTCGCGAGGAGCGGCGGCCGCGCTGGGGCGGGCAGGGCCCTCGCGGGGGCAGGAGCGGCCGGCAGCCGCGGCGCTCACCTGCGTTGTAGAAGCGGTCCAACACGGCCGTCTCGCCGAAGTCCAGCTTGCCGAAGTGGAGCGTCTCCAGCGCGGCGCCCACCGCCTCGCACGCCTCCCGCAGGCTCTGCAGGGCGCCACTCTCCGCCGCCACGAGCGGCCCCTGGCTCGCCTCGTTGATCACGTAGGTGACCGTGGTCCTCCTGCCGCCGCCCTTGGCCCGCGCCGCGCCGCCCTCCTCGCCCCACAGGCTGCCGGCCGGCGGCGCGGCCAAGTCGGGCAGGAGGCT
>VWPW01021864.1:119871-157597 GCA_013389825.1 Crypturellus undulatus
AAGGTGGGGGTTTTTTTTTTTTTTTTTTTTTTTTTTTTTTTTTTGCAAATTCTAGTTACAGTCTCTATGAAGCCCTGCTTACTGAGAAACCTCCCCTCTATGGCATAAAACTTTTCATGTCATGCATGAACAAAAGGGGCTCTCCTGATCCAAGGAATTATTTCATTTTTTTTTTACTAATTAAGCCAAACAGCTTCTAATATACTGCCATTTGAACAGCTTTGGGAGTCACTGCTAGATGCGGTATATGATGGAAGTGCTTGTGTACAGCAGCATATAACTGATACATAACATGTAATTGTTCTGTTTTTCCTCAGTAGGTGTGTTTGTTGAAGGATTGGACATAAACACTCAGAGATTCTATTCTTTTGCAAATTTTAGCTCTTAAGTCTTGAGAAAGGTGTACTGCAAAAGCCTGAAACTAATCCCTGACTGATGACTCCATGATACAGGAGTTTTACAGGAGAACCAATCCATATTATTTCTCTGCTATAAGTACTACTTGGATATGAAATAAAAATCCTAGGTGTAAAATCACTAAATAAGAGAAATTGATGACTTCAAAGTCATGTTGAACTCTCTCATGGTTTCCGAAGTAAAATATTTGGTATGCTTCTAAATGAAGTAACTTCAGATCAAGATCTTACATTGGCATTTGATGATTTCTATGTGGAATGTCTTTCCTTGTTTGCTTTGGTTCTATTTCAAACTGAAAATTTCCCATGATTTGATTTAAATTACTGCTAAGAATGTGTATTGGTCAGCAGTAACATGCATCGTTCTGTGGTAGAAGTACACATGGCACTCTTGCCCGGGCTATAAATTCCATTTCCTTACTGGAAGGGCCCATCAAACAGTGTGTGGTCCAAGCAGTCCCTTCATTCTTTGGAGGTTATTGACTTTCTGTCAAGTCAGTCAAGTGAGAAGAAATGTTAGGGCAGCCAAGCAGAGCTGTCCAGGGGGCTGGACATCCTCATCTGAGATTTGCAAGGTTCACAACCACATAAAGATGTCAGAAGATTACAGGATAGAAAGCTTTATTTTGCTCATGACTGAATTTCTGCTGAGCTAAAGGTGGAGCTGAAAGAAAAGTGCAGTCCTGAAAGCTGGTCCCTTCTTTGTGTGCACTCACCGGGAATGTCGACCTGAAGTTTTATGGTGTCAATTCTGTTGCAAACTTGTTTTCTTGAAAAGTGCTAATTGAAAATGTGCCTGAAGGAAAACTTCCTGAACTTTTTCACCTGCTTTTCTTTTTTTTCTCCACCTACTTTAAATCATTCCTATTCATTCCTTTCTTGAAGAAGGCTGAGCTCCTTTAGGGTTATGTTCTGTGTGTGTGTGTGTGTGTGTGTGTGTGTGTGTGTGTGAGTGTGTGTGTGTTCCCTCTCTCTCCAGTCAATTTCCTTTATTTCCTCTCACCTCACAGACACACATTCTCACAAGCGCATATAGGCATAAGTTAATGCTATAAAATCGGAGATCTTCAGAAATGAGCGATTTCATGTTGCAACTTTGTTTTTGTTAGAGAAATAAGAAGTACAGTGTTAAACATAATTGGGAAACATATTGGTCTTGAAATATTTCAAATTTGTTAGGTAAACACTTCATGTTGTGGGGAAGAAAATAAGCAAAAGGGAAGGAGATTTAGGAACTTTTGTATGCATCGCCCCAAGCTTTGTCCTGCCTTTATTTGAATCCACACAGGTACCAGCAGACATTTAGTTTCCCCTTAAGTAATTAGTTTATGAGCGCTGAAAACCTAGTACAAACTGCAAGACACAGCAAAATAGCTGCTTGGAAGGACCCTGAGGTGCCCAGACAACTTTGGCCTCAAGCAAATAAGGTTAAATCTAACTTTGGAATATGATTTTCTATCAAATTAATATGAAATTAGAGAAAGAATGGGAATGAAGAAAATGAGAAACATAAGACTGTAATGTAAAACATTTGAAAAAGAACGTAATGCTAAGTGTGGAATAATTTCTTTCATTAAGTCTTTGAGCTGAACACATGCAGGAGGACTAACTTTGTGTGCACTGGGCAGTAAAATGTGATTAAATTATAGAAGATAAATATGTGTAAGGCTTCAGTTAAATTAGCTTTTATTCAGCATCTAATACACTTCCATTTAACGTTTGGAGAGATCTTTGCAGTACTGTGCAATGCTGTCATCTTCAAGTACAATCATTTGTACTCTTAAGAGGCAGTTTAGTAATGCCTTATATAATTGTTTGTAGTTGGAGATACTACAGTAACAAAAACAAACTGTTAATTCTGTGTAAATATAAATAAATTATGTTGTGATGTCAGTAATGATTTCTAAGCTGATAAGCAGGATGTTCAGGTGGACGTGCAGCACCCGTGCAGAGCCCTGGCAAATGTCTGCCTTACACTGGAGGAAAAAAAAACAGTGATGTGGAAAATGTGATTAAAGAAAGACATAAATAACAACCGTTTCATGGCTAAAAGGGTTTAATGACTCACTGTGTCAGTTGCCCAGAAGGTCTCTGTCTTTTTTTTTTTTTTTTTTTTCCACCTGGAGAACAACTTGATGAGACGCTCATAAAGCAAGGGCCGAATGCACACAGTGTTAGTATATAGTCAAATATAAATCAGTTGAACTAAATGAGCCTCAGCAAAGGCAGAGCAATAAGACTTTGCTTACCCTTCTGGTTTACAAAGAAAGCATCCTTTATAGTTTCAAACATTTTTATTGTCCTTTAAATTTAGCAGTGGGAAATAAGGAGTATACCATTTTATCCTTATCTGCATAACTAAAATTCTTCAGTTCATATATAGTATTGTCAAGAGAAAATATTGTTTTCTGGATGTGGCAAAGTCCAAGGAGATTTAGAATGGCTGTTAGCATATATCTGAACTACAGCACCCTCTGCCTTAATGCCACATTCATTTTTAAATTGTTAATACAATCATTAATTTTATTGATCTGGGTAGGTACAGGCTGTTGCATCTTTAACAAGTCTTGAATTTTCAGACTGCTTTTCAAAGCTGCAAGATTATATTGTCTCTATGCAACATAATGTAGATCAACTAACTGCATTCTTTGCTTAAAGATTTTTTTTTTCCCATTCTTTAGGGGATTTTTTTTTTCCATTTCTTTAAGGGATTTTTTTTATTACACTAAAAAGTGTTAGGAACTACAGCATTTTTGTTTTACAAATGAATACAAAAATTCAGTTTCCACACTTGGTACACTCTCGTGTTTGGTCCTTTTCTTTAAGGTTAGATTTGTACATCACTGTCTCTTGAATTTCCTCTCATTACCTGCCCTGATTTACTGACTTGCTTGCTTAAAAAAAAATAGTGTCTTCGTACCTACCAGTCTTGTACTAGCAGATGTGTGTAGTCCAAGAGTTGTCGAGCTCTAGGTTCTCTAGAGTTATAGAGATTGGGCCGATATAAAATTTTGGTATATCTTCAGTGTTAGGGATCTAAACAACTACAAAGGCAGACTGTGAATAAGCAAATTATCTTCTGTGAAAGAATAGCCAGGAGAAGGTATAAGTCTGCGAAGAGAAAAGATGCTGAATAAATGAAGAATAGTTGTGAGTGTAGCTGCTCATTAAAGAAAGGTTTTCTATGTACATTTCCAAGTTTCTTAACAAAATTGTACCCTGTCAGGTCCTTCATCACAGTTTTCTCAAGCTTTAGTTTATTTCTGAGGCAGGAGTGTAGCACAGGGCAAAAAAAAAAAAAGAGTTGCTGGGAGAGTGAGAATTGCAGACAGGCAATTCCAAGGTATTTGTGTTTATTTTGGTTCCCACATAACTGAAGTAAATAGCTCTCAAGTGCTAACATCACCATGATTTGGTGTGAGTTCAGAAACACATTACAAGATGCTCATGTTCCTTTAGTTGTGTATGGGAGGGGACCCATTCTTTGCTTTTTTAATAAAATTCTTTTGTACTTATTTGCATGTCAAACATGTTAAAAGAAAGGCCACCATGAACAAGATTCAAGACATTGCAAGAACAAGAAAAAGTTGGTCATCTTGGGAATCCAAATACTCCAGAGGGAGAACAAGGAGCTTCTGCTTAGCACGTGGCTTCTGCTGTACAAATCAGGCATTTAAAAAGCAGTCTGACTTCAGAGATGCTGCGTTTGATTGCAGTTCTGCGAAGCTGCTATTTGTGTCATCATCTATCTGCCTACTTTGTTCTGTCAAATTGCATAATGAAATGACTAAGAGTTTTTTTCATTTGAAACTTATTGCTTCAAGATGTACCACTGTGGTTTTGAATTCATCTGTGTCTTGTGTTCAGTAAGCTTTACTGAATGGACCCCTAATTTGCCAGCTCTCTGGAAATACCTATCAAGAAGTTAGTCTGGCCCTCAGTTTATGGTATGTGCTAGCAATAATGCAGTATTATGGACAGTGCTTACTAAAACGGAGAGCCTTTTCAGGCTGAATTATTTTCTATTAGATTGTCATCTTGTAATACAATGTTTCAGTGTTGAGCAGAAATAGTATTTTTTATAGTGAATTAGGATGTTCTGGGTGCCTCAGGTTAGATATATGGAGAGCTTTCTCATTCACCGAAGAATGGCTTAGTAATGTGGTAGGCTAGAGTAAGTCAGTTTTGAACTAAATACAAATTTAGGACAGAATTTTATTTATTTTAGAAAATACTGAGTTTGTTTTTACTAATTTCTTTTTGTTTTTAACAATCTGTTCTTGAAGCTGTTTTGATTTTTAGCTTTACAGAATTTTTTATCAGACTGAAAAATTACTATTTGGAAAGTACATTTACCTTGTTAAGTTATGTTTACTTGATACGTAGTTTGTACTTTATGGGCATAGATTTTCTACATTCAGTAGAATCCAATTGGGTGTTTTAAATAAACCTCCTTATTTGTATCACTCATTTCTTTATGTGGACTCACAGAATATTTATTAATACTGCAGTAGATCCATGGTTTATTTATATTATTTTTTTACAGAAATGGGCAATATGATCATTTTAAAACACCTAAAAATATTGATTTTGAATCATGAGATTTGAGTTCTGCTCTGTTCCTGTTTGATTCTGAGAAGATACTTTAAGCTGCTTTTTATCTTCTAAAAATATACAAGCAGACAAAATAACATGCAAGTGTTTGATAGATTGACATTAAGTGCATACTTTAATGAAGATTTTTTGATGTTACACCATATATGCTGAAACTTGTGTCTTCTACACTGACGTCTTTTTTTACAGTACTTAAAAGTTAGGTTATTCATTTTTCTCTTGAAAATCTTATAACACTTCTCTTGACAAGACGCATAAAATCAACTTCATCTTGAAATTTTAAGTTAGCAGTACTTTGGATCTTGGAGCAAAAAAAACCAGTCTGTCTTGATTAGAATACCTGCTGCTTTCAGATAGTGTGTGAAAATTCTTTTTGTTTTTTGTTTGCTTGTTTTATTAATCTCTTAAATACCCAGCTATGTTAACGTTGTACCTTCGGCACTGTCTAGCAAAGATTGCTTAGCTTGTTTTTCTTACTAGTCCTCATGCATAATGATTTTTGAATGTGGCTAAAACACATCTGAGAGCGAAAAGTCAACATAAAACCTAAGTGAAAATTATATTTCAAACAAACTGTGTCTCTCCATTATACTAGTCTTTCCTATTAGCAATCTTCATCCCTTGTATGGGAGTGATATCCTTCTAGATTAGTATTTCTTTCAGAAGTTTTGAATAGATGAGTATGTATTGTGTAGTTCTATTGATTTGTCCAAGATTTCACAAATATTCATTAAAATGAAAGAAAACAAGTACAATATACAAACAAATCTGGCATCCTATTTATCTAAGAGACCAGCATAAATCTGTTTCCATAGAGAAATTGCTTCTAACAAAAATAGAAATATTTTGTGGAGGAAATGTTGGCCACTTCTGTGGTTTCTTTGGGATGCCAATTGGAAATGGCTGCTAGTGAATGTGATTGTATTTGGTGTCCTTTCCATGTATTTTTTAACTATTATTATCCTACTTCTGTTTTGTCATATGGAAGAAATGAAACCTTGGTAATGAAGATTTAAAGGAACTATGGAAATGTGGAAATTCAAGGATAATTAACAGCAATTTTCATTGAAATTAGCTATTAAATAATATATTGTGAAGTCATGGAAAAACATTTGAGCTAAAAACAGTGGTTGCTAAAATGTGTGATGTGTCAGGATTATACTATAAGTCACTTAATCTAAAAAAGAAGAAAAAAAAAAAAACGCTAAAACTCTTTCCAGATCTTTTCTGACTCCTTTCCTTGCAGCTTAAATGGGAAAATGGAAATTTTTGATTTGGACTCTAATTCAGTCTGTTCCTTTGACTAAAAGAGGTTCAGAAGGTAAAAGGTGTATTACTCCATTAAAATAATTCACAAATAGGGTCAGCCAGAGTTAATAACGTCCAAGTTCAGTTTTTCAGAAGAAAATGGTGAGGGGGAAATAATGTTTTTTGTTTGTTTGTTTTTTCACTGATAGGTCTTTTTTTTCTTTTATTAAATAATTGAGAAATTTATGTATTTTATGTTAAAACTGTTACTAAGTTATTTTTCTAAATGTTTGGTGGTCAGTAAAATAATGCTGCTGAGGCCTGTGTCTGTAGCAGTTCATTCTAGTTCATCTGAATTTATATATTTATTTTACTTATAAATATTGTCTTGTCTGCAGTGAAATATGAGCTTCTCTTTCAAAGCTCTTATCTGATGAAGTATAAAATAAAAGCTTTCTAAATACATTATTATATCTCCAAAGGCCTTAAAACTCAAATTGGTGTCTGTCCTGTGCACACAGGCATATTAGCCAGGCACACTGCCTTTTCCAGCAAGCTCCTGCTGGTCCTATTTTCTCCTCTCCATATGTTGCGCTGTTGTTACAAGCACTGTACTGATATTTGGACCTTCAACCAACTGCAAGGCATCATTCTGGGGAGTGCTGTGTGTGCAGAGTAACAGACATTCTCCTCCTTGGAAGTATTAAAATAGGCAAGGGGAATGAAAATGGAGAAATCATGTGTTGTTCCAATCTTATGGGTAGGGAATTTAGCGGTCAGCAGTATCTCTCACAATCATCAACTCTGAGGCAAAGCCAACAACTAGAGCCAAATTTTCTGTAATCTCTGTAGTACCGTAGTCCCAAGGCCATTCTTATGACAGGCATTCAAGATTAGAGCAAGTATTGGTTTTAATATGAGTAAAAGTTGCAGAATGGCACTATCTTCTACACTTTTAATGAAGATCTGTATGCAGTCTTAGTACATGGCTAGTATGGAAGAAGTGCCTGTAATTCTAATTTCCTTGAAAGAAGTTGGATGTAAGTTACCTTAACCTTTCACTTTATGCAGTCCAAGGCCATGAGTGTAGGTTCTTCTCTTTGCTGACTTGCAGAGAAAACTTGTTTATCACCTTGATTTCCTAAGGTAATTTTGAAATAGACCATAAAATATATTTGAGTAAAATGTATTTGGATATTGTACCCCATTTCTTTTTAGTCTGAGTTTAAAAAAATAATGGAAGTGTTGGTAATGAAATGAAACACATTGTACTTCTTTGTGTGCATCTTGACTGTACTTGTTTTATTTGGCCTGCGGTTAGTTTGTATTTCATAGAACTGAGAAATTATTGTCTACTCAATAGTACTATATAAAGAGTATTTCTTAACTTGGTTAATCAATTGATGAATTAAATATCTTTATTTCAGGTGACCAGACTCTAAGAGTTTGGGATGTGAAAGCCCCCGGAGTCAAACTTGTCGTTCCAGCTCACCACGCTGAGATCTTGAGCTGCGACTGGTGCAAGTACGATGAGGTATAATTCTGTACGTCCAACTGCTTTTCAAATGGAATCACTTCCATTAAATAGCTTTTTATTTTCTTTCTTTAATGCTTTGTTAGTATCTTTTCTTTTTGCATGGCAGCAAAAAATGTCTAGCTGCTTCTTACTTTCATTCACTAATTTTATCTCCAGAAGAGTGTTGTTCCAAGAGGTAAATGGCACCTGGAGTTTGGGTTACTGTTTGGCATAGCACACTATAGTGAGGAAATAGTTGGTACTTTTCTGTTCTCTTTAATTAACATAATTGGGACCTTATTTATGATTTATTAATCAATGTTTGATTTATTTAACTTCAGTAGCCAACATTCCCTTGATCTGCATCTTGGCAATTTGGTAGTTAATTGTGCTGATGTGTCTGTGTTGTTTCAAATCATCAGAACTTGCTGGTGACGGGAGCAGTTGACTGTAGTTTGAAAGGATGGGACTTGCGGAACGTCCGTCAACCGGTATTCGTCTTGCTGGGTCACACCTATGCTATCAGAAGAGTGAAAGTAAGTTACATTTTGTCCACTGTAGCCCATCATTGAATTATTATGCCAGTTTCCCAGGAAATCATCAGTATTTTATGTAATCTGGTAGCTAGGAATAGCACAATATGCAGTCAAGATTTTAGCTGTTAGATTGATTGTTTTGGGATATCTTCATTTCAGCATAGGAAAACATTTTGATGTTTAGCAGTTTGCTAGGGGTCAAAGAAAATGTCATGATCAAAGGCAGTATTTCTGTTCTCTGGAGAATTCCATAGGTTGAGAAGTAAACAGGACATTTTCTTTTGGAAAGTTCACGCCCTTCAGGCTGGGCCTGTTCAACCTAGAGAAGGCGCTTGAGAAGTGAGAAGCACTCCCCCACTGTGTGGGGATTTTATAAGTGTGTATAATTGATGAGAGGATGTAAAGAAGACAGAGACAGACTGTTCACTTGTGCCCAGATACAGGATAAAAGGCAATGTGCACAATTTCTGATATGCAGAAAATTCCATTTAAACATAAGCAAAAAACTTTTTTTAATGTGAAGGTGGTCAAAACACTGGACGAGGCTGCCCAGAGAGGTTATGGAGTCTTTATCCCTGGAGATAGTCAAAATCTGACTGGACATGGCCCTGAGGAATCTGCTCTTTTTGACCCTGCTCTGACCAGGTGCGATGGGCGCAGTCGTTCTCGCAAGTCCCGTCTAACCTCAGCAGTTCAGTGATTCTGAGCTAATGCTCTCCCAGCAGCTAAAGATACAGTCTGAGAGAAATGGGTAACAGGAGGTGCCCAGATTCACATACTCTTTCTAACAAGCATCTGCTGTTGCCTCTGTGGGAATCAGAATACTGGGCAGGATAGCGCACTGCTCTGGTGAAGTAGGGCCTTTATTATATAACCTCACCAGAAGTTTCCAGTTTTGGCCCATAATGCTCCCTCTCCTGACGTATCTCAGAACAAACAAAACAATTGTTAAGCAGAAGTCAGAGGTAGAACTTTTTTCATTCCCAGCTGTGAAGTCAGTTCAGTAAGCGATTTTAAGGAGATAGTGGAGATGTCTTATATGTATACGTAGGTGCCGGTTCAAGTTAGACCTAACCCGTGGGGACATAAGATAAAGGAAGGTGGGCCAGCACTTAGAGGTGGAGTGTCACAGCCCCACTTGGTAGTGTGGCTGGCCAGTTAGCCTGGTTGCTGTCTAAGTACAGGCCTGCCCTCTTAACCACTGCATCTTCTTTTCCCCTCTGTTGTGCTAACACTAGCAATTATAAAACCATATAGCTGGCTTAGCTCATTGCTGTACCTGAAAATCCTGTGACTTGTTTCTACCTGAATCGTGAAGCTGACTCAGTTCATTGCTGAAGTGCCACACACTTGCAAGCCCTGACACAAGGGAGGAGGCAGGAACACACAGGCTGAAGCAGAAGGGAAACCCACTGCTCTTGGCAGCAGTTCAGACTTAAATTCTAAGGCTTAGCCACTGCTGAAATCACTGTTTGGTTGTCTAGTTTTCTGTGCCCCATTCACTTACTCAGCTCACCAGGTCTGGAATTGGCAGGGATTCTACCCAAGGTTGTGTTGTCAAGATTCTTGTGGATTTGTCATGGTGTTTCACTGCATTGTAGGATGATGTAAGTATACTGAGATCATCTGAATAATTAAAAAAAAAAAAGTGTTTTGTTGTGTTTTTCTTTCTTCTGCAGAAAAATAGAGGAAATCTAGGGGATTTAGAAGATAAGTCAGCAGAGTTAGTAATGATTAAGGATTGCTTTCCAAGTAAGCCCTGTGTCCGTAGGAACTCGAACAGATCTTCATCTTGCTAGTTTCCTTGGTAGTTTTGTATGAACTGAGGTTTTCATTGCTCTTTGTTCTCTTTGATTTGATGTTTAGGGATCAGGAAAGCAAAATGATGCATTTTTTTCTTCCTTACTGGAAATGCTTGTAAAGTTTTACAACAGTGAATTTTGTGAGGTTAAGCTTTTCAACTTAACTCAGAATTTCCCATTCCCTTAAGTAAATCCAGAATTTTGGCACATAGAATTGATACCAATAAAATGTATACTACATCTCTGTAGTACAACTCAATTTAAGTGCATCCCAACAACTCAGCTTAAAAGATAAACTGGTCATATGGCTTTACTGAAACTTTCTTTATATAATGAAATTATACTCAGATTGTCATCCAGAAGCAGAATTTAATGAGCAGAATATGACAGTAATAAACTGCAGAGTTGCTTAAGTCAGACACGATCAGGATCCCACAGAGCATTCCCTGTAGTTAGTCACATGATGGTTAAATTTGTTTTATTGAAGTAGCCTGTTCTGTTTGTGGCCTGAAATGGGCACCTGGATGGTTTAACTAATTAAGTCTTGGTAACTACTCACAAGAAATCTCTAAATATGTTCATAGTGTTTATACTTTAAAAGTTTTTCTGTTTGTTTTCTTGCAGTTTTCACCATTCCATGCCACCTTATTAGCCTCTTGCTCCTATGATTTTACTGTAAGGTACAGTAAGCTTTTATTGCATAAAACCAGTAATCTATATTAGTGGTTGATCTCTCTTCATGTGGCAATTCTAGAGTGGACATGCTGAGCTACAGTTAATGTTACTCCCAGGTGTTTCCTTGCTTTATAAGCTGTGTTGCAAGTGTCTGCGGTAAAGGCTTAGAGGCCAGCCCAGTCACCCCTCTGAACTATGCCTGCTGCAACAGATGGTTCTGTAAGCCCTGCCCGTCATCCCGCTGACTGTATCCATGTCCAGCTGCCATAGTCTCTGGTAAGAAGGTAATAGTCTTTTAAATGAATATAGATGAGTGACTTCATATATGTTTCTCAGATTCATTTTTTATTGAAACCTTTAATGAGTGGTTTTCATCCTGTGCATATCTGAGGAAGCTTTAGTGTTGTTCCACAGTACGTGTGCTGAAGCTGTTCAGCAAGTTCCCCTCACTGTCAAGTAAATCTTACACCACTACAGAAGATTTCATGATCAAGCTGATTTGATAAAGAGGTCTGACTTCATGCTGAGACTTTTCTAGGATATACAGTGTGAAGCACATTCCTGAATATTTGTTACATGTTTTGGTCTACATTTTAGTCTTATATAACATGACTGAATTTGATAGGCAGTAAGCTTATAAATAGGCGAAAGAACCCCCTTTGCCTAAACTTGCCTCCATAAGCAACAGCAAAGTTATTGCACTTCCCCAAATCATCCCAGTTATTGCCACTGCTGGTAACGTCCCAAGTGGTCTGAGAGCAAACACAGAAAGGTTCTGTTTTCTAAAGGAAACCTTGTTAATACCGCAGTTCAACTAGTAAGCAACACTGTATGTGCACTGTACCGGTTTTGCTTTAAAATACTAGCTGTCTATCTACAGCTAATCCACACCTTTCCAAGCTTTTCAGACTCTCAATGCCTATATGTGCGTCTCAATAGTAAGTGCCATAATATAATGTATAATTGCAATATGAACTTAATCGTCTTTGCAGCACAGAAATCCTGTATGCTTTGAAAAAACCTTTATTCAAAGACTGGTGCAAGCTGGAGTACTCCCTCTTTACCTGGACTCTTGATCCAGACTAGTGGTAGTTTTATTTGTCCATGAAGAGTTTCTGAACCTGATGGTGGAGGAAAAAAAAAATGTGTTACAAGTCTCTTAGTTCACTGACTTGAAATAATAAGTATTTATCTTGGCTTTTACATGAGATTTTATTGTTTGATAGATGAACCAAGTTACCTCCTTCTCTGTGTTTTTGACAAGTGTGTTATCATCTCAAAACCAGATAATAAGCTTATTGGAAATACCAACAGAAAGGATAGACACACTTTCCCTGCTCCCCCCTCCCCCCCAGAAAAAAGAAGTATTTGGAAAAAAATGCCTGGAGCTAAGGGTTAGACATACAAAAAATGCTTACATTTCAGGGACTGATGTTTTGCCTCCTTCGACATGCAACACTTTGCTCGTGCCTTTGAGCGACGTGAGCTTCCTCACCGCCTGTCTCTGTGGCTTGGCCAGCTCCCTCTGAAGGGCAGCACAGTGAAGGGGTGCACCCTGTCCCTCCATGCGCACCCTTGATGAGCAAGGTGAACAGTGTTGAAACCTACATTAACCCCTGGGCTGCACTGTTAGGTTATTTACATTGTTAAGCAGCTTTCATCTGGGAGTAATGGTTTTATTACATGTAAAATCCCACACCCAGAGCCATTAAGATAAATGAAATGATTAGATAAAAACAAAAATCAGATTTCCTGCAGCAAGTATATTACTGCTTTGCCCTAGGCAAAAAAAAGTACCAAAGTGTTTTGTTATGCATTAGACAATAGAGCTCTGGAAGCCACAACTCAATTTCCTATGTTCAAAATTCAAAACATGTGTGCTCTCAATGTGAAAGAAATTAAGCAGGAATACAATATTAATCCTTGAAGCTGTCATACTTAAATCAGTTATATTGTTCCTATTAGTATGCATTTATAATACCGAATTTCTAATTTTAATATGTTTATTTCTTTGTGGAGTTTTCTGCTAAGACTGTGCGCCATTTCTCTTTAATTTCCTCTCCTAACTTTAATGTTTGTGAACCTCCAGTCTCTCTTTTTTTTTTTTCTCCCTATCTTTGTCAGATAATAGAAGTAAAAGACTTTTGAAAAGTTGTGCTCAGATATCTTCAGATATCTTTTTTAAAAAGCCCAGCGTAGGATTGTTATCTGTTATCTAAGACTGGGCCTAGGCAGCACTTCTGTAAGTGCCTGCACCTGATCTCTAGTTGTGATTCCAGCTGAAAGACCTTACCCTTCCTCATAGTAGTTGCATTTAGGAGTTCCCCTGCTTATGAAGCAGGCTGTTAATGTCGTGGTTGGTCATGATGTGCTTTGAGCCTGAAAAAAACAGAACTTGTTCTCAAGACTTGCGTGCTCATCTTGAGCTTGGGAGTGGGTTACAGCATGTGGGATTCCTGCGGCCCCACACATCCCTTGGCCACTTCCCTTATACAGGCAAGAGAAGTGGCCCGTTCTGCAGTGCTTGCTGTGTGCCTGGGCTGGTGGCTGCTGGATGCCTGGGAGCAGGAGACACCTTTCAGCTGCCCCGTGGTGAGCTCAAGGCCAGCCCGGGCCTGTGCGCTGGTGGAACGGGCGCCTGCAACACCCTGCCTCGCGCCTGCCCTTTGGTGTCCGCCGCAGCCTGGATGTGGACAGGGATACAGGGAATGTGGCAGTGAGGGCGGGAGGAAGTTGTGGGAATAGGGCAATTAATGGATACGGAATGACCAGTAGGTATCTGAGCCTGATGGAGAAGGACTTGAGGTCGGAGTAGTGCCGAGAGTGCTGTGCTAGGAAGGAGGAGCTGGGAAGGCTGGGAATCAAGCCAGCCCTCCTTCCTTCTTCCATTACATTAAGATACACTATCTTGTGATGGGAACTTCTGGAGGCTGAAGAGTTGGTGCCAGGGAGGACTGGCTTCTGGAAGCCTTTGCTGCCACCAGACAGTTTTTTTGCTGTGTCCTGATTAGGGGCGCCTATAGCTCCTCGCTTCAAGTGAGGGCTCAACAGGCACCGTCAAACAGCCATGCAGCCTTGGGGGCAGCTGCGTAACTGGCACCCAGGCGTTGCCCCCAGAGTGCGGGGCTGCCGAAGGGCTCATAAGCTCTGTTCTAGACGCTGTGGGGCTGCTGGAGCCTGCAGCGGTGGTGGTAACATGCCCCCCATCCAGGAGGCTGGACAGCCACTGCTGTGGCTTGTCCATTTTTCTGCTATCTATCTGTAGGGGCCCTAGTGTTAGTGACAGGGGTGGCTGTGAATGTAATGACAGTGGCTGCATGCCCAGGCAATGTCTTCCTCAATTTCGAGGGGATCCTGTGAGCAGGAGAATCATCCTCAGGTGCCAGTACCTTGCTGCGTGACTGGTGTCAGAGTTCAGCTCTGCCCTTGCCACTACAGGGTGCCCTTTGGGGCGGTGAGCACAGGCAAGAGGGCAGGGGCTTGCTGGCCCAGAGTGGAGCACATTGAACTAGGTCCGTGGGAGAAGTGCCATGACTTGGAGAGGAGGGGCGGCGTGGGGCACGAGGAGAAGACATCTGGAGAGCAGCACAGGGTCAGGGCTCTTGCGCTCTCCCTGTGGAAGCAGCATGGTGCATTGGTAGGGGAACCAGCAGGAATTAGCAGTCCTGGGGCAGTGGCAGAGCTGTGGCTGCATAGTAGTTATAGAGACACGTTGGGACAGCTTGACTGGCGGGCTGCACTAGACTGAGTTCTTCAGAGAAGATGGGGAAGCTGAGGAGGAAATGTAAATCAGTGAGATTACCACTGCAGTCACCTCTCTGAATTTTCATGCTCTGCATGGAGTTGTTCATTTCAAAAGTCATGCCCTTCTCTTATGGATTAGAACTAGATGGTGAGTTTCTATAATACTCATGTCACCTATGGGGGCATATCATCATTTCAGTAAAACATGTCAGTTCTTTAGAGCCTTTTCCTATGCTCAGGCTAATTGCTATTCTCTTGCTTAATGCATTGAGGAGTAATGCCTTTCCAGTCATACCCATGTTCTTTGGTTAGTGTCAGAAGCCTGAGAATGTAAGTGCTATGCTCCACACCTTACAGAGTGCTGTACCAGCATTCTGTCTTATATAAAGTGTTTAATTTCATTTGTGCTTGTAGAATACTGCACAGGGGTCTGTGGATGTTATTTATGTGATCTTACGTAGCATTTTTTACTGATACAATGCCAACTAGTTTTCAAAGTATGATTTCTCAGAAGGCTTCTTGGCCCAAAATAAAATAAAAAAGAATTGGCTTCTTCCAGGGGCTTTGTCTGAGCAGTAAGATTAATAAAGAGTAAGAAACTGCTGATGTATTAAAATGATTTTATTGTGTCCTCATACTCTTCCCATTTTTGGCACCAAGTATATGTCCTTCAGGTCTGGCAATAATGCACTTTATGTACAGAAATCTAGTAAAATTTTAGCTCTTACATTTCATCTGTGAGAACTGTTGCTAAAGATGGGGAGAGTTCCTAGATCGTACACTGTGGTGTCTGGAAATGAAAACCATGCAAACCTTTTCAGAAAATACCATTTTTTAACTCTAGGCATTATTTTTCTGTCCAAGCAATTACTTGCTTTGACCAGTGGCAGAGGGATTATAGTTGACAGGATAGAGATTATTTTTTTAAAACACTATTGTTTGCTAGCTTTGGAAGGCCAAGTGAAAGTCTTCAGAAAAGACAGCTCAGTCAAAATATGCTATATAGCGGGGAGAAGTTGCCACCACAGCACTTCTGTAGCATCTCTTCTAAACAACAGAAGTGCTGTGATAATGTTACAGCCCTAGCAAGTGCACGTACAGGTGGGTGTGCCTGTACACATGTGTGTGCACACACACACTCAGCTTTCCACTCCATTGTCACTGCTTTGTCCTTCAGTCTGCTCCCAGTTCCCACATTTTCTTGATTTTTGCCACAGGTCACCATAGCTCCAACAGCTTATTTGTTTGGGCTTCTCCCTTGGCCTGTAATGTATTGCTGCTTCAGCAGTGTAGTGAACTTCAGGTAAGTAACATAGCAGCATAGCACTGCTTGAATAAACTTTAGGATTTTTTTGTGAGGGAAATGCAGCCAGACTAGTTTTACTTCCCTCACGAAGACTAATGTGACATCAAAGAGCCTTTTTCATTCAGGGGAGATTCAAATGTATAAAATTCCAAAGATCCATGGTATCCGTTTGATTCTTCCCTCTCCCTATCTCTTTCATATCAACAAATAACTGTTCTAAAAATGCTTGAGGAGCTCAGAAAGAGTATAGGAGTATAAATTCACAGCAATGACTAGAATGGAGGGAGAATATTAAAAATGAGACTATTAGAAGAAAATATAAGAAAGTATGCACATGCTATCTGTTCTTCAAATAGCTGATAATTCTACACTAGGTTCAGTCTTGACACTTTGTAATTGTGTAACTGTAGACATCAATCCTCAGACACTGTTATCAGTTTAAATGAGTAAATTAGTAATTTGTGGAGCAATATGACAGCACATCCTTTAAAAAGACATTAATTGGTACAAGCAGGGCTCCTAAAATAACAACTTAGTTACGATACTGTCCTCTTGTTTTTGAGCATTTCGGTTTGAACCTCAGGATTGCGTATAAGAACATAGAGCAGAGAACTGAATACATCTTAGCTTACTTAACCTCTACAATCTTAAAAGGTATTGCAGTTTTATAATTAACCAAACAGAAAAGACCTCCTAGTGAGACAAAATGACAATACTGTAATGTAAGGGACAGAGTTTTTGTTTGTTTTGGATATGTTCATAAACTTTATCAAAATGCAGATCGGAAGACTTTCAGTGTCAGTTCTCACTGCAATCATTATTTTATATTTTTGGACTCTCTTAGTGTATATAAAATAGCCTCAGTGCATTAGGTGCAGATAGTGCTCACCAAAATCTAAACAGAAAATTTGATAAATTAAGGAACTCCGCTAAGCTAGTATCGTGAAATATATTCACAAGATCTTGCCCCTTAGTTTGCCTGACACATTTCTTATTGAAAATCTTTCTATACTATACATCATCTCTGTGATATGATTTATGATGTGCTATACATCATTTCTGTGTTATGCTTCCCTTCATCTAGCTACCTATTGCTCTGAACATGTTCAGTGACTTAAATCACAAGGGAAATTTCAGAACTTCTGGAATAATAGTGTTTATGAAAAGAACTGTTTAGCCAGTTTGGCTAATTGTCTTTTTTTTTCTTTAGCCTAGAAAAAAAAAGTGTTTTAAATTTGTTCATTTTTTAATAGAAAATGACTTCTTAATCTAAATAAGTACTTTTCACTGGTGTTTTCCAGAGTGACACTGAAAATTTCATAGCAGAAGAACTTAATGACTTGAGTGTCTAAGTTGATGGTAGCTCTTGCAGCATTATAAAAGGTCTTGTAGATAGCAAAGCTGCTAGTTGTAGGCAAAAAAATGAGCATTACATTTGATGTTTTGAAAGTAACCTAATTCAAAATGAATTATAACTTTTCAGTTATGATTTAACTGTTTTCTGAAATTTAAGAGTCAGTAAAAATTTTTCTTATACCTCAGTCTAAAGCATATCTGTTCTTTCATATATTTCCTTATGTTTTCATATATTTCCTTAGAACTGCAGTAATGAAATAAGTATTTTGGCATATAAACGTATGTCCAAGTTCTCCTATTTTATTAATTCATTGGCATTTTCCTGCCTGCAACTGCTTTTTTTTTTTTTTAATAAGTATTATGAGATGGAATTTCTCTTAAAATTAGGAAAATGTTGGCTGTAGATGTTTACCAAATAGTTCAACCTCATAAACAGAATGGCATCTTTCATCTGTGAAGACAAAATTCTGGTGCTATGAGTAGCAATATTGAAGGGTTTACGATTGTAATCAATGATCTTGAAAGTCTTTTCCAACCGTAATGATTCTATGATTCTAAGATAACATTGTTGAAGAATATGATGATGTGGTGTATTTTTTTTTCTTTATTTCTCTTTATTAAAAGACCTGTTTCTCTAAGCATTATTAAATAATAGTAATTAATACGTACAAGCAGTGAATATTCGCCTGTGGCAGTATGTGAATAATTTAGTTATGGGAAATGTATTTTTTCTTCCAAATTTTGTTATGTAGCTGCAATTTTTCAGCTTGTCATATGAATATGTGTTAATCTTTCTGTTTGAAATTTATTCTTTGAGAGACAGAGCTAGTACTTTTATGGCCACGTGAGGAAACAGAAGTATTGAAAGGGAGTACACACACCTACAGCGTTTTGTGTGCCAGTGACACACATTTCTGCATTTCTAGCTTGTCCAACTTACCATTTTTAACCAACATGCCTCTTCCAGGGTTTGATGAAGAGCAAGGCATGAGTCGAAGAGGTGACCTCAAGCTCCAAGCTACACCTGGGTTACTAAGGGATGGGAGAATTAAAAGAAAATGGAAGCTCTGTAAGACCATGGAGGTCCCTAAGTTAAGATTTGACATCCTCTTTTATATAATTCATAGGCTGGATAGAAACAGGGAATGAAGAGAAGGCAGAATAATTTTGGCTGTCATCGCTTCAATCAAATTATTGTGTTTCAGCACCAATGAGCCTGTCATTACATGTAATTGTCCAGAAGGCAGCCAGCTCATAGGGGTGCATAGTTTTGTGCCCTCAAGGTTAAAGCAGCACATGATGCTGCATCTTGGACCGCACCTTGTACTGGCTTGAAGCTAAAAGTACTGAAGAAGTCACTTATTCATTTAAATAAAGTTTCTCACCTGCATTTCTCAAGTCAGATTGAAGTTTTCAGTGATGAAGAATATCTTTGTTTTGGTAGGGTACTCTGTTTTTAGGATCCCCAGTTTCCAGTTTAGGATCTTTTGATGGTGCCTTAATGCAATAATGATACAGTAAGTTCTCAGGCTGGTTTAAGCATGCTGGAGAGGAGAATTATGCTTGAATCTCTTATTTGGAAGGGAATGTTGAAGATGCTGGCAAGCTTCGTGAATTTGAAAATCTTCAAAAGCAGCAGGGATATTTGAAGTCCAGTAATGAGTTTTCTTTAAAATTATCCCATATTGCATGCTAGCTGAAGAATTGAAGTAAACATATCTTATAGTCTGCTGCTTTACCATATAGAAAAATGTCTCAATTGAATTTTGTTGTCATAACATGAACTCAAACATGTAGTAAGGGAAGGCAGTGCTGTAATGACAGTTCCGTTAGAGCAGGGGCCTGTATTTGTGAAAGCGATGTGCTTTGTTTCCCCATGCAGTAAATAGGAGGTGAACTAAATATGAAGTTAGCATTTCAACAATAATTGCTTTAAAGTACTTACAGTCCTTACAGAAGATCTGTGCTGTTGGAGCAAACTCAAAAATAAAACCTATTTCAAAATTACTTTTTTGGATCTTCTTCCTTCTGATTTGGCCCTGGAGCACTTCTTCCTCTTTTCTTTGATGCTTCTGGGAGATGATACTTTGAATAAAGGCTTTCCTCCATACCTGAGCTACTTTATAATGTTGAGATTTTAGTGAAATTATCCTGTGATGAAATCATCTCCTAAGGATATTACTGTGGAAGTAATTGGATGTCTCCAGTTATTGCCTGAAGTAACAGCATTGCTCTGAGTTGGGACATATTCAGGAAGTAATTTTACACTAAGTTCTGCTCAAAAAGAAGCACTCTGAATTTGCAAGAGCAACTGGTCCTTTTAAAAGTAGCTATCTTGGAGTGGGATTAGAAAATGGGAGCAGTGTACATGGAAATCAGCATGTAATTAGCTGGTTCGTGTCCCCTGAAAAATGCAGGGTAGGAAGAAACCTGCTCTGTGAAACCTATAAACAGTAGTAAAGCTTTCCTGTTTGAATATTTGTCACAACACTCTGCTTTTCACCCCAAAGGAAATGGGTTCAGAGAGTTGCATTCTCTGTGTTTCCATCTTTCCCTAAGCTTGTACAGTTGTAATTCAAATACATGCTAGAGAGACCCAAAGCATTATGTTAACTAAAGACACTGTGAATTCACCATCTGCTTGGCTTGCTGGCTAGCTAGTCAGCGTGCAGGAATAGCACTTGTGCTGTACTGTGTTGTACAGATACTACATTGGCACCTGAAACCCTACATGCTGCCTTTTGCAGTCCCTCTTAACCTGGGGTTTTGCAGCCTCTTAACCTGGGGCTAAGAGATGAGGGAGCTAAGAGCAGAATGGGAGGAAGGACATGGCTGGGAGAAGGGAAGGAAAAGCTCTGCTGGGTGTTGATAGAAGCATTTTGGTAGGGGAACACAGGAGATAAAGCAAGATTGTGGCTCACTGTGGTATTGCTGTGGGAGGGACAAAGGACAGAATCCATAGGAAGCCAGATCTGTTCTCTTTGTCTAATACCTTATTAAGAATAAACAGTCTGTTTACAATGCACATACAGCTTATATAGTGCTTGTGAAGTGCATGGAAAATGAATAATAATCTGTTAGAAAAAGTGAGTTTGGACTAGTGAAAGAAAAGGTGAACTTACATTACTTTTAATGGCTTTCTCTAGAAAGCATTCAAGCAAACGCTCTCAGCAGCAGGTTGTGGGCTGTCTGCAGGGTCAGCACAGGTGGCACTGTGGTTAACAAGGGAAGAGGTGCCGCTCTGTCTTGGTGGCCTGTCTGTGACTGCCCAGGAGGTACAAACCTGCCATGAACCCTACAAGCATAAGTGGTTGTCTAGTCCCTGTGGAAGGTTGTGCTGCCCTGCGTTTAGATATCCACTGGACGTGGCGCGTGTGAGTGTTTGCACAGCCTTGTTCGCTGTACAGCTGTGCTGAGGCCGAGGGGAAGCACTGTGCTGTGCTACGAGACTTCAAAATGTGACGAAAGCAAAATACTGTTGTCTCCTAGCTTTGGAAAATGACCTGCAAATGATATTTTTTCACTGCGTACTGCGGTAAGTTGCTGTCAGAGCTGCTGCTAACCCAGCATAAACTTTTTGTTCTTTCAGTAATGAGCGTTTGTAAATCAAAGCAAAGGCTCCAGACACAACACGTACATGCACTTCAACTGAGCTGTACTGCTCTTAAACTGAATGCTGCTTCTGACTTCATGCAAACATGGCTTTATACTGTAGACACCAAATTGCCCTATTGTGTTTTAAAAAATGATCACAAAGTATTTTTTTTTTTAAAGCTTCTATTCGTATAGATCTGGAGTTGTCTCCTTTAGTCTTAGTTTTCCGTTATGTAGATCTGTTTTTTGAAAAGAGATAGCAGAGGGCTAATATAGTAAGAAGGGTGCCACTGTCTTTTTATAAATAAACCATTTGTTTCCTTGCCGTCATATGAACAGACGTGTCAGAATGGAAGTGCTGAGATGGTCTTGTTCTTTGCTGCTGTCGAGTTAGTTGTTTATCTTAGATCTCAGGTAGTAGGAAGAAGTTAAGAGGATTGTTGCTATGGTGTAGCCATTGTGCTGATATCACCCTGCTCATTTATTAAGGAAATAACATCTGCACATTAACCAAACTAACCCTTTTGTCTGCCGTGTTTGCTGTTTTACATGAATTGGCTCTTTGAATATACAGTGTTTTTCAGTGTAGTTGGTCTGATAACACACAGTTCTTATTAATTATTCTCACTCTCCTCAATGGGAGTGGGGCAGAGAGACCTCCAAAGGATATGGTGTGATTGGTACAGAAAAATTAAAGCATGATTGACCATGGTGAGAAAATATGAAATGCAGAGAATGTGATTACATCTGCACAGTCACAAAATACTATGTGCTCTGCAGCCTGTGGGCTTCTCAGTAAGGTGTTTTATACAAGCAAAATGAGAAATAAAATCTTGGGTTTGTGTGTTTTCATTAGAATATGGTGTCTTGTCAGTGCATGCCTATCTGAATGTGCTTTTCCTAAATGCATTTTTCATAATTGAGATTTCTCATACCTTATACTTTCATCTTGCGTTTTACCCATTTACCTTATTGTTAACTGCACTACTGAACATTGCATCTGCTTGGGGAGTAGGGAGAAGTAGAGCACTTCAGGAATCCATTTTCAAGCATTTATATCAACTGAACTTAGAAAGGAAAAACTATTTTTGAAATATAAGATATTGGAATGAACAAGAAATGCCAGAGACCTTCGTAATAAAAGCATATAATTAAGTTATAACAGTATATTTTGTTTTACAGAAGCAGTGTCTCAAATCTGAAAGCAAGAGTGACCAATATCTATAAATGAATTCAAAATTTTAAGTAAACAACCATGTCACAGGGAGCAATACCAAAAAATGAGACAAAAAACATAAATTGTGCTAACAGCTTTCAGGGGTAAAAAGATGGTTTTGCCCAGTGAGATTTGATTTATGCAAATCAGCAGATGGGTTTGCAGGGATTTGATTAGTTGTATTTCCTAAGTGGATGAGTTTGCTTTTTAAAATATCCTGGCAGCAACAGATTTGTCAATATTCTGCATTATGTTTTAAGAATGGCCTTTCAATTACTTTAATTGTGGTTTGTTTGATTTCTCTCTCTCTCCGTCTCACACTCTGTTTCTCTAGATTTTGGGACTTTTCCAAGCCTAACCCTTTGCTGGAAACTGTTGAGCATCATACAGAATTTACATGTGGACTAGATTTGAGCCTTCATAACCGTGGTCAGGTAAGAGATGCGATGAATTTACTTTGCCTATTACAGGGATCCTGAAGAGGAGCCACAGGACTGCAGAAACCCTCTGGGGGTGAGCTGGTTGAGTGAACCACATTTTAGGTCCACATTTATTTATAAAATATTTGGGTTGGGCAGAAGAGGAGGACAGGACAGACAGAATTACAGAATCAGACTGTTGAAAGCCGTGGTGAACACAGGGAAAGTGAGGTAGTTTTGTTTTTGAAGGAAGTAAAATAGAGAAGAGTCTAAGATGTTAAGCTGAGATGTAGAGCTTTGCTTCCTCTGCTTAAGAAGGTGTGTAAAGCAGCATTGCCGGTGTCACACTTGGTTCTTAGACCTGGTTGTCATAATAACAGGAGTAGAAGAAAGCACTTAATATCTAATTAGAATCATAAAAGTTCCAGGTGTTAATGTTAATGGGTGGAATCCATTTTAGCAGGTCAGACACACTGATTTTGTGTACTGGTTTGGGTGGGATTCTCTTCTGTCTGTTTGGACCCAGTTATCTTTGCTTCTGCGTTATTGTTTTTGAAACAAAGAATTTTTGTTTCTGCTTTTTTCAAAAAAAAAAAGGCAGGAAGAAGCTAAAAATAAAGTTAATTATTTGCTTTAAAAACAGCAGGCCTGTATTTTTCATACAGGAAGTTCTGTATTACCTTCAGCTCATCCAGTATTTAATGTGTCATAGGTATCATTCTCATCTACGTTCTGCCTAATTCATAGTGATTTTAATTCTTTATTGTAAATAAAAATGCCATGCAATATTTACTATTCTAACTAAGCAAAGATAATAAAACCATATTAATTTCCGCTATTGATCAAAAGACACAGGAGGAAGGTGTCAGTTTGGCAAAGTACTTAGCTCGACACATTTGGAGACATTCTTGGCATGGCAGCAGCGGGCAGAGTCCCTGAGCTGCCCGCTCGCTCCTTCCGCTGATTCTGCTGCCTACAGTATGCTGCATAGTCTGCTCATGAGGCTGTGCTGAGAACCACGTAAGGGAACTTGTAAGGCTGAAAAACTTAGAGTTATTTTTCATTGGGGCAGGGCAAGAACAGTGTGAAGACCTAGTCACTGGGGGATTGAAACCTCAGCCCAAGTGAGTGCACAGTTGAGTTTCTGGCTGAGCAGGAGCCGGAATGAGCTGCAGGAATAGTGTAGGGGTTTAGGACATACACCGCTACCTCACAGCATGCTGTGAGCCTGGTTAAGCTTTCCATGCCGTTGATATGAGTTTTGCCATGGATCTGAAGAAGGCAAAAAGAAGGATTTCTTTTTTTTTTTTTTTCCTCCTTTGTTATTGAGGAGCTGATTACACTTTAGTTCTAAGCCTGTTGAAAAGAGCCTGCTTGCGTTACAGAGTGGGTCTCAGCGAATGTTGTTTCTGACTGGCTAGGTAAGACTTCTTTTTGTGTGATAGATCTGACAGACTGAGAGTTGCTGCTAAATGGATGGTGTCTTCCTTTGTAACCATAGCGTATGGAATGGCTTTCTTGGAACAAAGCTGAATAAATATACTCACTGATGATGGATAATGAATGCAAAGTAAACAGCTGAATATGCAAATATATGTTAGGAAAAAAAACATAAAGAAAAGAAAATGATAGTGTATATACCTGCCAGAATTAGGGCATTCATGCATCCAGGGAATTTTTTTTTCCTTCCACACACAAAAAAAAAATCTACAAATTCTGTGCTGGATTTAATTCGTGGGTACTGCTCTCTAAATCTAAGGTACATATGCAAAATAGCTCATGCAGGTGTGACTCCCAGGCAGAAGTTTGGCATCTGCAACAACTGTAATATTCCTCTGGGTTTTCTATTGAGCTGATTTAATATATTGCAAGGCTTAGATATCACAGCAATGAAATCTGTAAATGTTCTAATTAAAATATAATCAAACTAAAAACCTTATGATAGAATCAAGCTATAATAACAAGGTAAAGAATGAACACCTGCTGAAGATGCCAGTTGGAGTCCTTGCAACCTTTATGTGGCTTCTACTTTGATTCCAAAATCCCAAAAAGGGCAATTTGCCTAAAATATGTTTCTGTTCCCAGTATGTATCATAGTATCACAGAATGGCTGAGGTTGGAAGGGACCTCTGGAGATCATCTAGTCCAACCCCCCTGCTCCAGCAGAGACAGCTCTAGCATGTGGCACAAGGTGGCATCCAGGTGGGTCTGGAAGATCTCCAGTGAAGGAGACTCCACAACCTTTCTGGGCAGCCTGTTCCAGGGCTTTGTCACCCTCAGAGGAAAGAAGCTCTTCCTCACATGGAGGTGGAACTTCCTGTGTTTTAACTTGCACCCGTTACCCCTTGTGCTGTCGCTGGCCACCACTAGGAAGAGTTTGGCCCCATCCTCCCTACATTGTCCCTTCAGGTACTTATACATATTGATCAGATCCCCTCTCAGTCTTCTCTTCTCCAGGCTAAACAGGCCCAGCTCGCTTAGTCTTTCCTCATATGACAAATGCTGCAGTCCCTTAATCATCCTCGTGGCTCTCTGCTGGACCCTCTCTAGAAGCTCAATGTACCTGCTTGCCCTGGGGAGCCCAGAAATGCACCCAATACTCCAGATGTGGCCCCAGCAGAGCTGAGAAGAGGGGCAGAATCCCCTCCCTTGACCTGCTGGCAACGCTTCTGATGCAGCCAGGATCCCATTGGCCTTCCTGGCCATGAGGGCACATTGCTGACTCATGGTTAGCCTGTTGTCAACCAGGACTCCCAAATTCCTCTCCACGGAGCTGCTTTCCAGCAGGTCAACCCCTAATCTATCCTGGGCTTGCCAGGCAACATGTAGGTTGCCCTCATGTTTGCTCCCTATCCAGACCTGTTACTCAGCTGTGTTTATTCTTCTTCTGCATGTGTTTGTATGATTTGTGATTTCATTGTATGCTTTATAAGGTCCTATGACTTGAGATTTGTCTGGTTCTCTCCGCAATGTGTGCAGGATATTATGTTCGTAACAGAAGCTGTTCATTTATAGGCAGATTGAGTACTGTTCTGGTCATCTGACTTCACTTTCATTCTTAATGATATTTTTATGGTTTTCTATCCAGGTAATATATTGGGGGGCTAAGCATCTTTGAAGTGTCTTTCAAAGGTCAAGAGAAAGCAATCTGTGCTCTTGGAAAAGGATTCAAATTAGATACCCAGATTAATTATCTGATTTAGAGATTTCAAGATACTTGCACGGAACCGGTTGAAGTTTGAACAGAATCCGTAGGCGGAGCATAGGTACCTGCAGGCAAACTGCGTCTGGTGCAGTGCCCCACCGAGGGGGGGCAACATACAGGAGACATACCCGGTCATACGGGATAGACCCCATTGGTATCAAGTGGTTTGGTAGACAAACTTCATGTTTCCTCTAACCCTTTGTATGACTGTGCTTCCTCACATAGATATTCCAACAAAGTAGATTATTTCGCACAGAACTGATTTATCTTATTTCTTCCAAGTGCCGGGAACTTTGTGATGTATCGATGCGAGAAAGGGCATGGCCTGATTTCTCCTGTACTGTATTTGGAGACAGCAGTGGCGTTATCACCACATGATACCAAATAGGATGGAAACAGTGATGCTAATGCAGTGGCCGTGCCACAAGCCTTGTGCTCCTTGTGAGCCAGCGTAACTGGCTCCTCTTGCTTCTCCCACAGCTGCAGGGAGAGGTCCTCTCGTGAGCAGGGCCCCTGCACCACAGCCTGGCCTTGCACCAGGCCCGAGGCGGGTGAACCGAGCGGAGCTGCCTGCTTTGTGGTGTTGCTCAAAGCCTGCTGAGCCCGGGAAGAAGGGCCATCCTGCGGGTGTTGGGAACTTTCCTAAGGTATCAGGATCACGGAGTTTTAAAAGCCAGTATTTTTCATTAAGTGGAAGCAGGCCACAGCCAGACTATACACACTTGAGCTGTATTCCCTGAAGGCAACTGAAATCTAGTAATAAATTCTTGCAGCTTCCCTGAGTCATCGCCTGTTAGGCCCATGCAAAGCACCCTGCTAGCTGTGCCGGCACAGCAAACAGGGTAGGAGAGGGCTGCTTAAGTTGACTTAACCATCGCAGCCGAATATAAATATAGACAGTCTCTTCAGTGGGACTGTTTGGCTATGTATTTTGCTCTTCGCCTAGATTAGTTGTGCCCCTCTCCTCAGGTCCGGAAGAGTTAACTGTCTTTTGTCAAAGCGGAGTTATGTCTTGTAGCAATGTGCACAAAAGCAGCAACCCATCTTTTGCCCATTTGTTCTTATTTTTTGCAAAGAATTGCTAAGGAACAGGTAGTTTCTACCCAGCTGTTGCAGCTATCACACTACTATCATTATTTCACTGTCTGTACTTCTTTTTCATCTCTCCATGTGGTCCTTCTCCAGGATGGTACTAAAGTTATGCACTTAGTTATCCTTTAGGATAAAAAAATGTACAACATCTGTTCTCATATTTGCAGGAGATTTCATCTCCTGCAAATATTACCATCAACCCAATTCAAACATCTTTGGAGTTGGAGGGGCAAAGGGAGGTAGCAGTTCTTACTGACACTTAAATGTGTGTTCTTTCGAGACATTTAAAATGAGACTTGGTGGATAAGTCACAACCAGCTCTTCATGAGTAGTGGCCCTCTGTGAGTATTTTACCCTTATCTGTGGAAGTCCCATCCTAAGGTTTTTGGAAGTGTTGCTCTCAGACTCCACATGAATTCTCTAAAAGATCCAAAGTCAGTGATTAAGCACTTTGATTTTGAAATGCTGGGAAGAAACAGAGGCAGCAGTTCATTAATAAATGTGTTCCTAGTGTGTTGTTTTTGTTTTAATGACCTAAAAATGCTTTTCCTGCCTATTAGCCCTGTGTGTTAGTCAGTGTAGTAGATTTAATTCTTTTCTCTGTGATCAATAAGTCTGGTAAGTCCCAATGAACCGCGTCAGTGAAACTCAACTGAGGACAGCAGTGTTTTGCAGCTGTTACTGAGAATGTCATTTGGCTTATCATTATTTGTGATCATGTCTCAAAGGAAGGAGCTTAATTTAGCTCTGAGCTACAGGATGAGCTTGAAGATTGGGTAGGGTTCTTAAGAAAACAGTTCCACTGCATGTAAACTAACTGTATTTGGGGTTACTGAAATGAATGAGTATCAGCACAGAAAGATGCTTTGCAGTTCCAGAGTATCTTCTACACAAACCATGGTTTGTTTTACTGGAAAAAAACAGTTTTGGAAGACTGGGAAGATGTCTTTATCTGTAGAATATGGAGGGATTGACACACAGGTTGTTGAAATCTCAAGAAAATCTCTGTAACCTGCAACTCAATTTCCTTTACATTTTACTCATGAGATACTCACAAGACATGCATTTAGAGAAGTGCAGCATGGCTACCAGATCTTCTTCCTGTTGTCCATGTCGAAGCAGATAAACAAGTGTTGTGTATCTTTTATCCCAAAAGTGACTGATTTTTATTATGCTTATGAGACAACCGCTGTTTCAGATCAGTGCTTTATAGCACTTTGTGATCTGAAACGTAATGCCTCCCAAAGTCTTCCTCTCCTTAAGAAACAAACGAATTTCTTAAGTGGTGTCTGGAACAGCCATTTCTGATGCCTATATATTTTTAACCTAGATCTTTATAGAAGTTCCTGATTATGGGTTTGCTCTATTCTTTCCTTACTGGAAATAGTAATTAAATGTGTATTTTTTTCAAATATACATTTGGCTATTGCACACTGAAAATAAAAGCTGTTTTAGTTTACAGACTTCTGTCACTTTCATTTCTACCTTCTTGCATAGGAATCAGGTACAGCTCATCCTTGGGATCTGATAACCAACCAAAAGGGCAGCTAGCACAAAATAGGTGTTGAATACATACATTTAAACACGGATGATCCATGACATGCTTAACCAACAAGATTTCATGGGGAAGGAGGCCTTCTACTTGTTCTGTCTTTTAAAATGATCCTGAGCAAAAGAAAGGACTGCTAAGGAGCCTTTACTTTCCTCTTTTTAGTATGTGGAGTGTGAATGTGGACTAAGGACAAAACTTTCTGTGCTGGCCTGGGCCTGTACATGTGGAATGAGCGTCTGTGGAAGTAATTTGGATGAGTAGCTCTCTTTGTTACATGCAGTGAATCTCCACACCATGCACATGCAGAGGATGTAGAGGGCCCTTCAAAAGTCTATTTTAATGGTATGACAGACCATTAAATTCTGTATGAAAAAAAACACAGAAAACAAACTAGAAGGGGAAAGGAAACAATGTTATGGAATAGAAGAGCTGAATACTTCTTCCCCCATCTGTACTACCAGAAAATGACAGATCTTACAAGTTTGTATGTGAAAATGGTGTGAGATGGAGGAAAACTGAGAAGAGAAAGGAGTCACAGTCAGACCCATTTGTGTATTATCCTGTGATTTATTATGGACGCTCCAGAGGTGAGTGGCACCAAGAAACTCCTGAATAGACTCATTAAAAAACCTGAATATACTGAGCTGAAGAGGGCTGCGCATTCTTCTGGTTAAAACCTTCACAGAGGATTTACTAAAATTGAAGTTTTAAATTATTCTTTTGAATATATTTCATTTCTGTTTGGCTGTGGGCTTTTTTTACAGCTTCAGATACTGGGAAAAAATTGGTACTAACTTGCAAGTTTTTGTTTCTTGCTCCTTGTGAGCAGTGGAGACAGAATGTCATCCAGGTAATTGCACTAGACTGAACAGATTGCCCTCAGACATTGCAAAAGGTCTCAGTCTTTTGCAGAGCAGGATCCTTGTGATGAATAGGAAGCAGAGGGCCTGTCAGAGAAGTAAATAAGTTAGTGAGTCAGTGGAAATGTCTTTGATAAATTAAAGGATATTGATATTAAATCAGTTGGGGGAAAACATAATTATAATCTAGGACAAGGATAAACGCTTCAGTAGAATATGGGATAGCTGTTTATTTAAGTGACACTATGACATCCAGCTTCCTAAGATGACTGTATTTTTTGGATTATGCAGTAGCCGCTTGACATCCACTTTGTGTTTTGGGTAGTAGTGCTCCATGAGGTACTGAAAAGCAGTCTCTAGCCGTTGTGCATAAGTTACTGCCGGCTATCACACTCGTAGCCTGCAGTTGTCCACTTTCTCTTACAGTCTTTGCAATATTTGGGAGAAGGCATTGGTATAATTTGCTACCTGGGGTGCCTTTTTGTCTCTGTCGACCCCAGCGCAGAGCTACTCCGGTTCTAGTGCTGGTTCTTGCTGTGGTGGCACATTGTCCCGTAAATAGCAGTTGCCCTTCTCTGCATATGTATTTTCGTTAAGTTTCTGATATCAGTCTTCTGTTATAGACTTCCTGCGCTACAGGAAAATTTGATAGAGTATTATTTGGTGTTGCTTTATTTTCCTTCTGTTAACTGGTTATATTTTCCATCTTTCATGTGCTGTCACAAAGCTGATGAGTTGGGCAAATTATTCTGTGTGATCCTTTCCAAACTTTCTTTTAATAACCCCTATTTCATTTTAACGTTGCTACATTAAATGATTCCGTAACTATATTTGTTCAGAGCCTGCTTCAGGATGCTAATTAAATTGATAACAGGTGGGAATTCCCATGAGCTTTTTTCCAACTGTCAGTGTTTCTTGTTTCTGCAGGAAAGTGATGGCTAGTCCAGAGCTGTGAAGAGTATAAAATACTTTGTGTTTTATGATTGCCAGTTCCCACACAGAGTGCACTGGCGAACTTGTGTTTCAGTTCTAGAATGATTTGGGGGAGCTGCAGTGCAGCAGGGTGTTACATCACACAGTGCTCCATTATGTTGTATGAATAGACAGTACATGTTGTCAAGAGATTTGGGGGCCATTTAGATGTACATGGAAAGTACTTCAAATAACTTAGTAAAATCAGCTAAGGAAGCAATAAAAATGAATAATAGTGCAGTATAGTAAACACAAAATGGGCTAATTATAGTCTGAAATCAAATATTGAAGTTGGATTTCCAAATTTTTAGTGTGCAGCTGTTCATTCTGGCTCTAGAAGAAAACAGGAATTGCACTCTGAAGCAGAAGGATGCTTGTTGTGTAGCTTTTTGTGCAGTGCTGCTTTTGTGCAATCCCAACTGGAAGGGGCGTTGTCAAGACGCTTGTTCCAAGATGAATTCATCCAGATTGTTGTCATGTATATGTGGGACTCATCAACTTTTTCTCTTTAGCTCTTCTCTTTCTTCTTCCCTTTACCTTAGCTTTTGTGTCTCTCAGTGTCCTATAAATATGTTAAAGCTTGTCTATCTGAGCAATTGTCAGTGTAGTTAACCCTTTTTAATTTGTTACAGACTCTTAAGTGCATTATCGAATCAATTCTAAAGCATTTTGCAGTCTACTCTTATGGAATCTTACTGTTTCTTAAAATCTTTTTATGCAGTAGAATCAGATTATCTTTCTTTTTTTGTGTGATTTAAGGTATGAACCTACACCTAAAATAGAGCTGGTGCCAATTTGGCAAAGTACCAGTAATGTTGGAATCAGCTGCTCTTTTAATAAGATGCCCTTGTAGTCAGTGGCATCACTTTCCTCCTGGGCTAGTGGAGTCTGATCCGTGCATGAGGCCAACCCCACCGACGCTCAGGTGCCTTCCTCTGTCAGCAGCAGTGCGTGCCTGGCAAACGGGCGTCTCTGTCTCTCGATGAAAGGCAGCGCAGCTACCTCATGAGTTCTCTGAGCAATGCTAAATTTCAGCCTTAATTCTTCCCAAAACTTGCTGCATCGTCTTTATCAGCTTTGGTTTCTCATTTCCTCATCTTACCTTTGAGAAAATGCTTATAATAAATTCCTCTAACTCTGCAAGTATAAGAAAGTTAGATTTTATTGTGATGTGTTTAGATGCCACAGGGGTGAAAAAGTCCTGAGAAAAATGCATCATGTCCCTGTGAAGACAGGACAAGTCATGGGATCTTTTTGTGTCCTTCCTTCACCCCATCTTGGTTATTTCCTGTGTTAGCCTCTATGGGACAAGCAATTGAAGGCCCAAGATTTTCCTGCTTCTCCCATGGCAGGCAATAGGAAATGGAAGTTCCTGTGCACCTCAGCAAAATTAAGAGAGCAACAAAAAAAAAATTACTACATAATTTTGAAACATTGTAAATGAGAGTGCCAACCAACATTAGCCTCTACGTATCGGAGAATTCCTTATAAGCTCCTTCTGTTTCTTTTTTTTTTTTTCCCAAACTTGGAAAGTCTAAACAGTCTGTGTTTCCTTTGTAGGTGGTGGACTGCGCTTGGGATGAATTAGTCAAGATCTACACGCCGTCATGTCTGGCAGGTGCCGTATAAAGAGAAGGAGAAAACCTGGCACGGGGAATCCTCCGGTCCAATCAGACTTGCACTGAATATATCAGTTGTGTCACTAATCCTCATGACCCTTTTAAAGCGAAAGACTGTTTTTTATCTGAAAGTGTTAAACACCTGGGAATTTGGAAATTTCAGGACTTGCGGCGCTTTACAGGGAACACTGGAGTCAGCAGGATGTTCAGCCGCCATGCGGCCCAAATGGGGATTAGCTGGTGTCCTCGGAGCAGAGTCACCAAGCTGATCCTGAGCCGATGATCTGGCTGGTGATGAGAGAGGACTGCTGAATTTTCTTGATCCTTATTAAGAATAAAAGTAACTGGCAGATTATTTTTAGATAATTGTCACAGTAAAAATAAAAATAATAATAAAGTGTCTACTCACTGGAAGATAGTGTAATGACAACATAGGCTTGTATCACTCAGATTAGTATTGATAAGCTTTGCTGTGACTCATGTTGCGTTATTGTCTTGTGCAACATGACAGATACTCTTGATTGACAGTAAATGTCATACTTTACAGCCTGCGATTCCTTTGACCTTCTTGACTGCTGCCTCACAAAGATGGTAAGGATTTTTTTCTTTTTTTTACTTTGGCTCCTCTTGAGTAAAACACTTGATGAAGTCTTGCAGAAAGTTACTCTGTTGATGGAAAATATGCTTAGGGAAAAGATGAAATATCTGCAAAACTTGCTGGATCAAAATCCTTAAGATTTAGAGATAGGAATATCATGTATTTTCTTCAGCTTGTCCTGTGTTTCTCGTCAGGAGGTTTCTCCTGTCAGGTAGTGGGGGCCCGTGGCTCTGTGCTCGGGAGCCGAGGCAGGAGCCGCTATTGCTGCTGACCAGGGCGAGCACGAGGACGGCCGCGGTGCTGCTGGCCTTACCCAGAAAGACTCTTTGCAGGTGACAGCCCTTTGATCGGTGTTTGTATAGCATGATGTGAGTGAGCGCTCACTCACTTTATGTAGAGTGCTGTGAGTGAGCGCTCGCTCACCTTCTGTAGCGTTGCTGTGGGTGAGTGCTTGGGCTGCCCCAGACACCCGGCAGAAGCAGATGCTGCCCGATGTGCTGCAGACAGTGCATGAAGTGAAAGAGGGAGCCCCGCAGAGCCCAGACGTGTGGTTTTGCAAGGCAAGAAAAAATGCTGTTCTGGATAGAGACTGGAAGGGATGGATGGATGGATGGATGAGGTGTTAGGGTAAGAAAGAAGCTGTCTTCCACCATATGAGAATTTGGATCCTGAGAGGTTCTTATGGTTCCTGGATGAGCAGAGTGCGCCACAAGAATGCCACCCACCCTCCTGAGCTGAGCTAGAAGAGTGGATTTTTCTTTCCACGAGTGTGGAAAGTTCCCAAATGCTGAACTCGCTTTAGTTGCGTGCACTAAGGAGTGATGAAACCACAAAGCTGTGCCACATGAAGCCTGCACCAGTGCCACTGGCCATGGAATTTAATTCAATCTTAACAATCACTGCAGTTTTCTGATCTGTTTCCCCTTCCTGCTCAAAGAACAAGTTCCTTGTTGAGCGGATGGGCAGTGTGGGTGGCAGGTATGAAATTTGTTTGTGCATTTGTGCTGGGGAGAAGATGCATTTCCAGAATGCTGCTGTAGTTAATCAGTTTGGAAAAAAAGTAAGTTTAGAAAAGGGGATAAAATCAATCACGGTTCCTGATATGCACATCCAACACAGGCATTAAATCTTTCCTGGCTCCTTCTCTCCCTGTCCTGTCCTGGTCATCTTCCATGCTGAAGGCTGCTGACTCCAGACTTCACTGTGTTGAAAAATGAGGGTATCCAGAAGACAAGCAGAGTAAATAAAACCTGTGGTTCTCCTGTGTGATTTTTAAATTGGGAACTCTGTGCAGCTCTGCACTGTGATGGAAAAAAATGACCTGTCAATAATTGTTGCTGATTCTTATTTCTCAGGGAAAGTTTGGTATCTGTGATTGTTTTAACTAAACTTTATTTTATCAGCACAATGCTAGTTTCTGATCTTTTTTTTCGTTTACAGAAATAAAATAAATAAAACAGTCTTTGGCATTTCATGTATTCTACTTTTACCCTAGTTCTTTTTGAAGACTTTGATGCATTGGTTCCCATGTTTCCTCATGGTTCAAGAAACTTGTTGATTAGTCATGTTTTGAAGGAGTGAATTTCTTGTTCTGCTCTGTTATTAAATGAATTGCACACGTGATCTGTGGCTACACTCTTGCATTCGTTTCCCCAGTGGAGAAATGTTGATCAGAAAAACAAATACAATAAAAGATGCTCAGAATAACTTTGCAGGTAACAAGAACGATAACCAGGGTTTGTGTCCGCTGTGTGGCTGTGGAATGGCAACTGTGCTTTTCCTCTGAGTTTTTAGAGACCAACATTTAACGCGGTTCTGTGTAGCTCTGTGGTGTGATGCAGACCAGCTCTTTGTGCACGTTGGCTTGTGGAGACTGTGTGCCTGTGGGGAAATGACCCCCTTCTATCTAAATAAAATGCTGGCCTCAAGCTTTGTTGCATGCCCCTGAGCAATTCCTGCATACTAAGGTGATACCCGTTAAGATGGTACCCCTTGCTACCCCTCGCAGGAGTGGCGCTCAGGTTGCACGTGCGATGTGGGTCGCATGGTGGGGAGCAGCTGCGCCTCCGCACAGCGCTTCCCTTACACGTGCTGTTAGGCGCTAATGAAAACAGGCTTTCCAGTAAGGGTATTTTGGGCAGAACTTTACCATTTTCATTCAGGGAACCATTTTTTTTTAAAAAAGTGTTTGATGCCCTTATTAGCCCTGTGAGACCCTTTCCCCCCCCCCCCCATGTGTTTTTCTCTCACCCGTGTCACTGTACCGAGGCAAAATGAAGAGCTGGGAATAACTCGAATCAATGGATCCGAGCTAAGGTTCATAATTATCCTGTGACTACAGGAGTCTGTCTCCTCGGGTATCGCCTGAGCCCCAGCACTAGGGGGGCAGCTGCGGCCGGAGTGATCTGGCCAAGGGAGCCCCGGCGCTCCCGGGATGCCAGGAAAGCAGCCAGTGCCGGAGCAGCCCCCTCGCCGCGGGGTCCCCTCAGGGCGCCCACCCCGTGCTTTGCTTTCCCCTCCCGAGCTGTCCGTCGCCTCCGTCTGGCGGCACCGCCGCGTGCAGCCGAGCTGGCCGTGCCCGAGTGCTGTGAATCCCAGGTGTGAACCCCAGCGGAGCCCGCGCACAGCTTGGGCAGCGCGCGGCCCCCAGGGGTTCGGCCGCGTCTTCCTCAGGGAAGTCCGAGACGACTGGTCGTGTCTGAGCACAGGGAGGTGCTCGTGCAGAGACCAGCCCTGGGCCTGGCCCGAGTCCCTGCCACTAAGGGGCTGAGCTGGAAAGCGACAGCAAAACCCAGTTGTGCTGGGAACTGCTGTGCACAGGCGAGACTAGGATTACGGTGGCTTGAAAGGTGCTGTAATAGAAGGTGACCTTGCAACAAACTTGAGTCCTGAGAGATCGAATATGTCGAATATGATGGTCACATTCTCAAATTCATATCCTCCTGATAGGTGTGTTTCTCTGTATTGTGTATTATCTGTCTCCCCATGCAGATTTGCAGCCTGATGCTGGGTGGTGTCTGTTCACCTTTCAGTAGTAAGGGCACAAAATTGCTCCTTCCAAAGAATAAACTTTTTGCTTCGGCATTTCCAGAGAGCCCACAGACCTTTCTTAATCAGCATTTAGTAGGAAGAAAGGGTTTTTTTTTCCTGCCCTATGCAGACTTTGTCACAGCAATCCATCCGTTGAGATCGGTCCAAATGGAGGCTCGTGGAAAGTGCCTAAATGCATTGGCACAGTCCTGCAGGGGGTTTTAAAGCCAAGGATGGTCTCCAGTAGGTTTTAATGAAATGAAGCTGTTCAACCTTTATATCCTTTTGTATTGCAGCCTGCTTAACTGTGGGTTGTCATTTCACACTGCACTGCGGCTGCTGAAACCAGTGAAGCCCTCAGAACTGGAACGTGGGGCTGTGGAAGGGGAGGGACTGCAAGTCCTTTTGCCTGAAAGCTGCTAGGGCTGCTGCCCGCTGTCACCCTGCTCGTCCTTAGCACAGCCCGAAGGCGCCTGGCCTCATCTGGCCAGGGATCGCCCCATCCCTGCCTCTAGACTGGGGTAGTCTCGAGGTTCACATATGCCCTGTCCCCACCTGCCAGCAGGGATGCACAGAGTGCCCTTTTCTCTGTGTTTCGGTATTTGGGGTGTACATTCAGCCAGGGAAATTCTTAGTCAATGGGAATATAAGCACTTGAATATCATTAAAATTGAAGATTGGCATAAAATAAAATATCAGTAGCCTTGGGGAGAAACAGAGAGAGGACAAAATGGAAGATAAACAATGGCGGAAAATGATTAGGGTGCACGTCGAGTGAAATATGAAAGGGAACAAGTCAATTTAAAATAATAGATCTGAGAAGAATCACATGATATATTTAGTAAAGATGAAAAGAGTGAAAGGGAGAAAAGAGTGAAGGGGGAAAAGAGGGACTATGGTTTTATATCAGGTGAATATTATCCTTCTTGCAGTTAGTGTCTTCTTTCTTCAGTAAAGTTAAGCTCTGTAATGACATGGAGGAAAGAAAGGAAATTAGGGAAAGGCAAGGCAGGAAAGATGAAGAGACAACAGTGGCTTGATACTGTTACATAAATTGAAGAGAAAAAATGAGAAGGAGCAGGCAGGCTGGAGACAAGACAGCCTCTGGTGAGAAAGAAACATTTCCAAATGTAGAGGAAAGTGTGATGGATATGCCTGTATCCATCAGTTGCAAGCAGACTCAGCAACAGGTTTGGGAGCTGATAAACATGGCCCACAGCACCAAAAACCAGGAGTGACTCCTGGCACTTAGCTCACAGCTTCTGGAGGCAAAATGCAGGTTAGATTTCCAAACAGCCCATTCCCTGCTCATGTGCTTATCTCTGGTGACTGCTTTACTCTTTGCTAAGAGGGGAATGTTCTTGCGGTTTGCCTTTGGTTGATGTAGTACTGAGGGCTCCTCTCGTTACCAGTTTTCTTCCTCAAATATTCTTATCTTCATGCACCCCAACTTCTTCGTTATATAAAGCCTTCCTAGCACCAGCCACGCTGCGAACTTCCAAATATGAGCTTCTGGGATCACAGGCTGAAAAATATAAAGCATCTTGGGGGCACATGAACAGGTCTTTGAATGGTACTAACACTAAATGTAACATCCCCCTGCAGAAATTTCACATAAAATAGTTGTGTCTTTCTAATACTGCTGCAATATGCATGTTGATATATTTGTGTCGAGTTCTCTACAAGCCCAGCAGAATTGATGGCCCCACCAGGATGAAATCCACTCTTAGGAGCCTTCTGAAAACAAGCTCAGTGTATTTTTGGCTATTTTGCCCCAAGTTGCTCCTTTCTGACACAGTTCATGTTGTGAGATGGGGAAGATAGAAATACAGAATTGCTCAAAATACACAATAACATTGCAGATCTCACCTGCATCAGTGAAAAGCAGTCTTATTGCTAATGAAAGAGACCTGAACATGCCTGATGCTACGAGAAGCTCACGAGTGTGATATGGCTCACTCTAAAAGTATGTATTTTTATTCTCTTCAATTACTGGGGAAGACAAAAGCTGCCAAAGAGAATTGCCTTTGGTTTTCTGTAGGCTCAAAGTGATCTATTTCTGTCTAACACAAAACCCTCATTTGCCAGTTCGGGAGAACAGATTTGCTACTTTTTAAAGCTTTAAAACCAAAGTTCTGAATAATTTGTGCAGCTACGAGTTCGCGATGTTATTGCGGGCACTATCACGACAGCTCCCTTGCTCGAAACAAGCTCTTTTTTAAGGGCAGTTTCTGTCGCTCTGCCCTCCAGCACACCGAGCGCGGACTGAGCCGCGGCCGGGGCTGCGCGAGCCGCGGCCGGGAGCGGGCGGGATGAGCGGGGCACCCGGCGGGACGAGCCCGCCCGGGACACGGGC
>VWPW01021864.1:158097-177160 GCA_013389825.1 Crypturellus undulatus
AGGCGCTGCGGCGGCGGGGGCTGGCGGCGCTGCCGCCCTTCGGGCCCCGCCTGGCGCGCCCCTTCGCCGCCGTGGCCGCGCTCGCCACGCTGCAGTCCACGCTCACGCTCTGGTCGCTGCGCGGCCTCAGCCTCCCCATGTACGTGGTGTTCAAGCGCTGCCTGCCCCTCGTCACGCTGCTCACGGGCGCGCTGGTGCTCCGCGACGGCTTGCCCTCGCCCGGCGTCCTCGCCGCCGTGCTCATCACCACCTGCGGCGCCGCGCTGGCCGGTGAGTGTCCCGGCACCGGCAGCGGCAGCGGCAGCGGCGGAGTCGGGACAGCGCCGCGGGGCGCCCCGACGGGACGGGACGCCTCTTTCCGCAGCCTCCGCCGCTTTCGCCGCGCCAAGCGGGACGGGATGGGACGGGAAGGAATGGGAAGGAATGGGATAAGACAGGACGGGACGGGCAGCTCGGAGGCGCCCCGGAGCAGCCTTGAGCTTGAGCGGGACGTGCGCCCCTGGGAGGCTCCCGTTGTAGCAAACGCAGCCTTGTGGGGACAGGCGGGACGCCGCGGCGCTGGGCGCAGTGTTAGGGGCAGGTGTGACCTCTCGGGAGCAGCTGCAACCCTGTGGCGGCAAGTGCGAGCCTAGAGCGGGGCGTGCAATTTTATGGGGGTATGTGCAAGCCGAGGGGGGTAGGTGAGACCTTATGGGGGGTGTAATATTACGGGGACGACCAGAGCTTTAAGGCGTGAAATGGCTCAGGACCCCTGCGGGGCAGGTGGTGCCTCCGGGGCCCGGGCTCCCTGCGGGCAGCGGGGAGGCTGCTCTGCAGCAGCAGCCCGGGCAGGGGCAGGGAGCGGCGGGAGCGGGTGCCGCTGTCCTTCCCGGCAGCGGGAGGAGATGGAGCGGGTGCCGCTGTCCTTCCCGGCAGCGGGAGGAGATGGAGCGGGTGCCGCTGTCCGGCCCGGTGGCGGGAGCGGCAGGAGGAGATGGAGCGGCAGGAGGAGATGGAGCGGCGCGAGCGGCAGGAGCGGCAGGCCGGGCTGTCCGGAGCCGGGGGGTCCCGCTGCGCTGCGCTGCGCCCGGCGCTGCTGGCTGCGCGCGCGGCTTCAGCCGCGGTTCCCTGCGGTGTCTGCGCAATAGGGGGCTGCAAGTTAATACTGGGTGCGGGATTAGCGGGAGAGAGAAAGACTTTCGATAGCAAAACAAACAAAAAGCGTCGGCCAGGAGGTAAGTGTGTCCTGTCCTGCCTTTGGACAGGCAGACAAATCACAGGGACTATGGAAATGGCATTGAAGCCTTTTTTTTTTCCTTTCCCCCCCCCATAAATACTGTCCCAGTCTTTCTGTTTCACAAGCAAAAACTATGCCCGTTTCTATTTTTGGCTCTCCTGGTAGGAGCTGGAGACCTGACTGGAGATGCTATGGGCTACGTGACGGGCGTGCTGGCTGTGCTGATACATGCAGCCTACCTGGTGCTCATTCAGAAAACCAGCGTGGAGAGTGAGTACGGACCCCTGACTGCTCAGTACGCCATCGCCGTTTCAGCCACCCCTTTCCTCATCATCTTCTCCTTTGCCAGCATGGACTCCATCAACGTGTGGTCCTTTCCAGGCTGGAAGGACCCAGCCATGGTGTGCATCTTTATTGCTTGTGTCCTCATTAGCTGTGCCATGAACTTTACCACCCTTCACTGTACTTACATTAACTCAGCTGTGACCACCAGCTTCGTAGGGGTGGTGAAGAGCATCGCCACCATCACAGTGGGCATGGTGGCTTTCAATGATGTGGAGCCCACAAAGTTATTTATAGCCGGCGTTGTGGTCAACACCCTGGGTTCAGTCATCTACTGCGTGGCCAAATATGTCGAGACCAGGCAGAAGAGCAGCTACGAGGACCTGGAGAAAGAAGCCAGGGAAGAGGAGAAAAAGGGCCAGGCTGGAGAGCAAGTAATGTTTGCAATGGAGGCGATTTCCAGGGCAGAGGGGGCTGAGGAAGCAGCAGCGGAGGGCTCGACGAGCGGGGACGGTCAGAGCTGCGAGAAGGAGGAGCGGAGCCCTGTGAAGTGCCTGGAGGCACCGGCAGCTGCCGGTGGAGGAGCCGCTGGCACAGAAGGGGCGAGTGGGAGCTCGCTGAAGGATGCCTATCTCGGAGTGTGGAGGTTGGTGCGGGGGGCCAAGTATGTAAAGAAGGATTATTTGATAGAAAATGAAGAGCTGCCCAGCCCTTAGCCAGCAGGTGTAAAGAGCCTGCAGAATGTGTTGCTTGAGGGCGAACGGTTGCTTCTCCGCGTGGGAGAAAGCAGAGCAAACATTTCTCACATCCAGTGTGACAGGTCCAAATCATTTAGGATAATTTTACCTCATCATCCAAAAAGCCAGAGTTCACTCGTGCTTCGGGATTGCGGCAACCCGCTTTCAGTAGGACAGTTTAGAGCTGCCGCGGCTGAGGGTGCCGCATCCTCCGCTGTGGATGCAGAGCCAGCTGGTGATCGGGCTGCCCGGGAGCTTGCGCTGCGGCCGTGCCCATTCCCGTCACACTCGGTGGCCATGGCCGTGGCCACGACGCGGTGGTGCCTGTGGCTTTGCCTCGTCTGGAGCCTGCTGGGTTTGACCTTGGAGGCTTTGTGGATGTGTTTCTGTGTCTGTCTCCATGCTCTTATAGGTGTTCTGTAGAAACACATCCCTGTAGTATATAAACCCCTATGGATTGTACTTTTCTGTGCTCCTCTGTATCAGTATAATTGTAACAGGGCTAGAAGCTGTGCCACTTTAATCATATTGGTGTAAAATCACCCTCTTAACTGAAGACTCAGAATTTCCACAAGTTATGTGGCCCACCTGAGCCACATAACTTGTGGACCCAGTTTACGTTCAAGTGGTTTTTGTCTTCAGCAGAACTACTTGTGTCTCATGGTGGTGTACCTGGGAGCAGAATCACATCTGAACGGCTCAGAAGCTTTGGTCAGCAAAGCAAAAATGCTTTTCCATGAGCTTTAAGTACACATAGCATTGAGACTATTAGCTTGACCCAAATAAAAGAGTTTGGAAATGCTGGAATTAATTTATTTGGTTTGGGGGGAGATTATTAAAAACTATAGGAAGAGAGTGCATAGTGCTATCCCCCTCTTGTACCCTAAAGCCAGCCAAGTCAAAATCTGGATATGACCATATCCCCCTCTGTCTCTCCTTTACCTGGAGCACTTTGCTGGGTCCTGAGGTGTAAAAAACTGCCTCGACCTCGCATGTTGCAGCGCTTCTGCAGGAAGCGGGAAGCACTTGGGTTTCCTCTAATTAATATGCTGATATTTTGTGTGAAACACATGCAGCAGGAAAGATGGAGAAAGCAAATGTTTGAGTGCTCCATAGCTTGGGAATAGGAGCTGGGAGGTGGGAGTCCTGGCGTCCTGGGGATGAGTCTCCCTCATCCCAAGAGTCCCGACCAGTATGCACCCCGACTACCGACCAAAACAGATTGTTACCTTTTCCTGAAGAACCTGTGTTTCAGTCGATCTAGGTTGTTCTTGTCATTATTGTTACTATTTATTAAGCAACTGAACTGAAAATCAATTACTCCCGCAGCTCTAATTAAGCAGTGCCTACCCTGATGCCTTTTAAATCTAGCAGGCGGCATTAGCCTCCCAGTGCATTCATCACTGCAATCAGCAGGACTGCGCACAGAAACAAGCAATTCACCCAGCAGGGATTATTTGCAAACACTGGTGTCTAGGCAAGTTTTAGGTTGTCATCAGATTAAATGCAGACAGGAACATCAGGGTGCAATAGCGTTTTTTTTAAATGCTGAGTCTGACCAAATACCTGTAGCTGCTGAACTGCAGGGCCCTGGCATGGAGATCTGTACATCATGCTTAACGTATAGCTTGTGCTGAAGCCCTGAGAGCCACTGGCCATGTGCTGAAACACAACGTTTACCTTCCGTTCAAGCCCCACGGGGTATTTTTCAGTAACATACTGTTTGTTGCCTATAGGTTAATGCAACAGAATTTTTGTTGATTTGTTAGTGAAATGCATCTTAGAGTCAGGAAGTTTGTGTCTATGACCGATAGTTGCTGCTTTGCTGAGCTCGTTATACTACGGAACTGCACTGCAGTCCGTACAGGTGGCTGGAGAGAAACCTGCTCTCCTGGTCCACCTCACGCTGTGCTCAGTGACTCGTTTCTGCCAGAAGTGCAGAGTTTTTCATCGCCAGAGAGATAATCTCACAGATCTTGCAGAAAAACTGCCTGTTTGGCACATGCTCTGGGAAGATCCCCTCCCGGACTCCCATCACAGGACTTTTCCCTTTGAGGGGTGTCTAATGTTTTGCTGCTCGTGGTTGAAGTACCAGTAGAAAAGTATGGAAATTCTAACAGGGTTGAGTGCCACAAAAGCTGCTGTTTCAGTGTTGTACATTTGCATGTATAGTAAAAATGTGATCACGTTGTATTCTGTTTATATCCGTAAATTCCCTGAATTAGAAAAGGGATTTTGGCAAATGTAATCTACTTTTTCAGTAAAAGAGGCTGACTCACAGTAAAATAAAAATACTGCCTGGTGCTGAGGTATTTTAATAGCATCAGCAGAAGACTGCAGAATGAAATGTGGGAATAAAACGCACTGCTTTCCAAAAGCCTTTTGGTCTTCTTATTGTTGCTTCTCCAGGGTGCTCATTTTTGTCTCACTTACAGTTATTCTTGTGCCTTTTCAATGTCCAAGGTTCCTCAATATGTGACAGCACCCCATAAATAACTGTCATTAACAGAGGGACTGGGGTTAGCCAAAGGGACGCAGGAAATCTGAAGTGGCCACGTTGTGTGTGGAGTTCAAGCCGCTGTTGTTCTCAGCAGTGATTTCTTTGGCTACGTATTTAAGGCAAGTTTGTGTCATTACTGTAACTGCTGTAAATCTAAAATAATATTAAAAAAAAAAAAACAAGGTAACACTCACTGTTAACAGCAAGATGAAAAAAAAGTTAAATTGTTAAAGCACCTAGTATTGTTTTATTTTAAAAGTGTTATCTTTTACTTTTTCCTTTAGACCAAAAGTGTGTAATGGGCTCGAAGTGAGCAGTGCCACATGCTGGGGCTGGTGATCGTTACCGAGGTCTTCTTGCAAGGCGGCTTGCGCAAAAGAAAAAAGTCTTTGTTCCACAGTAATGAGAGGATATGGTGCACGATGAGTGCTTTGTGAATAAATACTAGTTTCAGCGTCACTGTCTCATGGAGTAGCACCTGCTCGAGCACTCCTGAGGTAGCGCACACGTGCACACAGGCACAAACCCAAGAGGAGGAAAGCCAGACGGGTGTCAGCTTTCCTAAAATAAAATCTTATCTGCAATATATTTATTTTCTAAACTAAATAAAAGAGAGATCAGAGGTATAGAGGCAGCGACAGCTAAAATTTATAAGAATAAGTAAAACATTTACAAGCATTACCGACAAACTGATCCTGAATTTACCATTACTGCTAGAAGGAAAACAAACAACAACCTGAAAATAAACAGGCGAGAGTGAAAGAAGTTCCCCAGTTTATTAAACTACACTCTGCAGTCCTATATACGATCAAGAATTGTTTACTGCCGGCGCTTGATAGCCTCCACTAACTCGATTTTATCTGTTCCCTGCAGGCAAAGGTTTCAGCACACAGAGTGGTGCCGGAGCCTCAGCTCTCAGCTCTAGGCGAACAGCTGAGCATTTTCCTGCCTGGAGCAGTAAGGGTTTCGCGCCGGGGCTCCTGCCCCTCGCCCGCTCTGCCCCGTCCCCGTGACTCACTGTTCCGCTGCCGCGAGGCCCCTGCCTGCTCGTTAGCGGGGGCCGCCACAGACGGCTGCCGGCTCCACGGGGCCTCACTCGCAGGCCGCGGCGCCTGCTCTGTGGGACCCTGTCCCTGCCCGCGCGGCCTCCTCCTCGCCCTGGCTTGTCATCCTGAGCGCAAATGTCCTTCACAGCAATAGCTCAGCTGATCCAGCAGGGACGCACCGCAGGACCTGCTACAGAGGCTTCTGCCACAAAATTTCCTTCTTTTTTTCCTAAAATGAGGGGTAGGGAAGTGGACTTGCAGGATTTGGTGAGTCCAGATTGCTCCTTGCTCCCTCCCTGCGTGTGCCCGGGCACCGGGATGGCCGTGGCCGCTTGCCAGCGGCCTGCAGGGCCCAGCACGGCCCAGCCAACCCTAGGGGCCACGTGGGCTCTCGCGGGGCTGCGCTCGGCGCGGGGCAGGCGGGAGGGAGGTCCTGAACCCGCTGGCCTCCACGCTGGGCCTTCCTGCCGACGGATGCTGCTGTAGGTACTCGTCACACATGCGAGGCCAGCGGGAGGTTTCTCCTTTCCGCAGCTCAAGCACGGCCAGGACTGGTTTTCACCTGGCAAGGAGTCAGGTGAGTAACGAGCTGGAGCTGGTCAGGATAGTAAACCAGTCAGGTTTACAGTCTGCTGTAAATATTGACTACCATGAATAAATAAAATTGCTGCTGGGCACGCTGAGTATCACCAACAGCTTGGGTCTGGAATTAGCGTAATTCTCTATGCGCATTTTCAGTCTTAGCATCTCTGCTAATCTGTCATTGCGGTCTGTGCAATTCCAAACGATATATTCTCGGTTAAAAGATAAAATATGGATCTTTGCTCTGATGACTGCAGCACCAGCACGGCGGGGAGCCGAGGGCAAGCTGCTCGCGTGTCACGGCACCTCCGGGGATGAGCGAGCAGCCAGGGCAGCGGATGAGGTCCAACAACATATGTTATGACATGCCCGCGAAAATCAGCTCCACTCTCCCCACGCCAATTTTACAGGGAAAAAAAAAAAAAAAAAAAAAAAAACNGAGCCGAGGGCAAGCTGCTCGCGTGTCACGGCACCTCCGGGGATGAGCGAGCAGCCAGGGCAGCGGATGAGGTCCAACAACATATGTTATGACATGCCCGCGAAAATCACCTCCACTCTCCCCATGCCGATTTTACAGGGAAAAAAAAAAAAACAGTTCCTCAAGTGCAGTGCCTGATTTGCACTGAGACGGACTGTTTGCTGCTGCTGCTGCGTGTTGAGCACTAGAAACCTGGTGCACACACAGCCCAGAGTGCACAGGCAGGTGGTTCTGCCTCTGGGTGGGGGCTGCGAAGTTTTGTAAAAGGCAAGAGTCTGGGATGCATTTGCCCAGCATTTGCCCAGCATTTGCCCAGCATTGTGGCAGCAGGGAGAAATTGCATAACTTAGAAACATTGGGGTATAGGTCTGCATGAAAATACTTTCTCAAAAAAAAAAAAAAAAAAGGCATTATTTCTAAGCTTCACATTTCATGGACTCCTAAAGGCAGGGTTTTCAAAACTGCTTATTTGTCTTGTTTGATTAATAACACCTGAGCATCAGCAGCACGGTCTGGACTACCCTGGTTATGTTCCAGGTTGCCCTACATGCCTCCTGGGTGCCCAACTCTTTTGAATCAATTAAATGTTGCAGAGACAAGGGCTAATGCTGATGAATCTGACTCCATGGCATGGCACAAACCCTGATGTTTCCTTGCACATTTGCAGATTTGCAGGATCTACTTAGCAGTGGCAAAGAACACTTGCACTCTTATAAATGTCCTTCATGGACTCAGCTGCTCTGGGTATTTGAAGCTGTCACTCCAGAGCGATACTAGGCAATACCCAGCCGTTAAAGGGCTGTCGTGGCTGGACATTGCACAGGTAGCACATGAAGTTTGATCCCTTTTAGGTTATCATGTTCTGTGCCGTAACACATGGAAGATGAGAATGACAGCCAGTATGGGCTTTTCTACGGAGGATTTTGCAGGAGGATTGTTGGTGATTTGTTGTGCAGGCTTTTAGGCTTTCATCATTGGTATCTGGTTCAGTGCGTCAAGACCGTTGTCTGGTCTGGACTGAGTGTAGGTTTGACACCGTCCTTGTTTTTACCGACTTCCTGCAATCCTCCCCTTTGCCAGCTCCTGTGTGAGGCTGGTCAGGCAGGGCTCCTGTGCCTGCATGTGTCCTGGGATCACACTGCAGGGAAATCAGAGCTGCAGACAGCAGATGAAAAGAATCAGATCCCTTGCTCCTAGGCAAAGACAAGGACAGGCTGTTCTGTGATGGAGCTTAATTGCTGATTTATACTCACCACAACAGTGACAGTGATAAAGTCCTTTAGAAGAAAGGAGTGCATCCTCAGAAATGTGATATTTAAAGCACAGGTTGAGACTAGAAATGATTTGTAGGTAGGTCTCCTGTTGGTGTGTTCCATAAACCCAGGCTTTGCAAGTGGCTGGTAAGCAAACTATAAAGGTTTTAGGCTGCTGTTGAATGCACATTCCTATATGGCACTATATAGCAGAATTTGTAGCACCCTCCCGCCACTCATTACTGACATCATCCTTCACCATCCTTTCCTGTGTAGCAAAATACTTTTGTATTTATTTAAAGTATATATTTATTATGTTTTGTATTTATTTAAAGTATATATTTAATCTGAGTCGTGAACTAGCCCTTATTTAGGAAGACATGAACCGAAACGCAAGCACTTTGCTACATTAGGAGTGTAGTGCTGGCTTGTGTTCTACTGCTGTGACCCGAGAGTGTTCAAAGGCAGTTTGTGATGGCTTCTTTAGCCTCCTCAAGCAAAAGCTTGCACTCGGGAAGCCAAAGCTCCCAAGACCTTAGCATAGCTTTCCAGAAAAACAGTCCACGAAGTAAACCCTTCATCTACCCACACTGCTGTGGCAGCACAAGCCGTGGTGGGCACACCTGCAGCCAGAAAGGAGTCTGGGCAGCAGGGGTTGGCATAAGCAATGGCACCACATGGATGGGAATGGCACCAATCTTACCTGTTCAACCCAGGCAGGCTATATCTGGAGCAAAAATGCTTCCTTCATTTTATATATATAAATATATATATATATATTTCTTTTCAGCCACAGCGCACTCTATATTTCTGAAAGGAAAAAATGCAAAACCATTAATAATTTTTTAGAAGAAAGGATTTATTTAAGAAGCTAGTTCCTGCGGCAATACAGCACTGGCTGAGCTTGCAAAATAATTCAATGTACAGTATAGATTAGGTTTGTGGCTGCTTTATGTTCATTGCCTCAGAAGTGATTGGGAAAACTAAGATGTACAGGTAAGAACTGCAATAAAGAATGAGCTCTACAAAGCAGCTTTGCTACTGCTGGCCTTAAAACCTATTTGAGAACTTTAGAGATTTAGCATCATCCTTGAGATGACTTGACAAACAAATCTGGCATCTTTACTGCTCAGCCTTTGACTATACAATGCAATAAATTCAATCTCCTGTGAGATAAGGAGTAACCAGCTGATTCCAAGGGCACAGGCTGACACGCTCTCCTATCAGGGCACTCTGCTGCGATGGGATATCTAATTTAGGTAAGTGCATTCCCAGCATTAGGGCGCACCACGTCTGACTGTGGGTGACTGCCCGTGGAGACAGACAAGAGCAATGTTGCAGATTCTCACAGAAAAACACTTTTATTTTAAATGAAATGCTAAACTTGAGTAAAATGCAGATTTGAGCAGAAGGATGTGTTACAGTGCACAGATTTGGGCACGCAGCTTCTGGCACAGAGTGCAGACAGAGCTGCTCATGAGACCTGTGAATATCTGCGCATGGGGTATGCAGCTATACCTACAGCTTCTGCTTTTTTTCTCCCACCATTGAGTGGGCAACATGCTGTAGTGTCACCCTTCAATGAAAAGTTCTTTGTGAATGTCCGGATAGAGGGAAGCATATGAAAAGCAAGGCTTTGTTTTTAGTCTCTGCCTTGCTCTTCTATGGTTCAAGGCACCTCCTGAGCTTGGGTACTTGTAGGATATCAAGCAGAGACCTAAGAGAGGAGTCACTGCTTTCCAGGACTGGTGTATATGTTTAAATAAAGCACATTACACCCGGAACATAGCCAGATTCTTTGCTGGTCTGTTTTCAGCTGCAAACAGAGCTGCCCTCCCTCCAAAATTGTGCTGTTACTTGCTTTTACAAAACACTGCACAAATATTTGGGGGTTTCATCCATTGATTTCTACTACAAATTGATTCTGTAGATGTGATGAAATTGATATGCTTTAATAAAAGTAAAGAGCCTCTTCCATTATGCTACATTGGCATGGCCCCGCGATGCCAACAAAATTGATCAGAAGGACATTGGTTTGGAATAGAAAGATGCCCCCTGAGCTGCACTGGGCTCTGCCAGTTGGGAAGCGACACAACTAAAGCTGCCAAGGGCTGCTCTCCTGCGGCAGCACAGACGAACACGAAGCAGCTCCTGTGAAGGACGGTTATTTGGGGTAGCTGTCACAAGGGCTACAGAGATTTGCTCAGGAATATTGTCTTGTTATGACTTCTCATATTGCTGTGTGATTTCCTGTGGGAACCATTAATTACATCCATTTAGGGATGTTGAATGGAGATCTTTTTACTGCTGGTGTTTCTCCAAGTGCCAACAGTTTGCTGTTACTTTATTAGGTAAGGTTTCACTGTACTCTCTGTCTGAAACCACAAACTCTCTTCGAGGAGATTTCTGTCCCCAGAGTTAGGATGCAGCCACACAAGCTGCGGATCCCTCATTTGGCACAACTCAGGAGCAGGAACCTCTGGGGCAGGGAACAGCGAGAGGATGAACTCAGACCCAGCTGAACCTTCCTCTGCCAAGGGCAGCTCCACGTGAGGGCATAACTGCCTGGGTGCCCCCTCTGTGGCCCCATCTCAGCCAGGGGCATTTTTGCAATGGGTGCTGAATGGACTGACATCCTCACCAGGCGATGGGGAGGAAAACACTGTGATGTCTAAACATGTTTTAAATTTATCATTTAAAAAAATGCAATTTAAAATTTAAATTAAATATTTCTTAAAATAAGCAATTGCTTTCCAGGCAAATTAGTTTTCCTGTTTACAGTGCCGCTGTGCCTGCACATCCTCACCGGGTCCCTGCCTGCCGTGCCGGAAGATGTTCATCCCGCTGCACCTGGACGCAGGTAGGCACTGGGAGAAGCTGCACGATTGCACCTGACCCTGAGCTGCAGCCAGCCCCGAACTGCTCAGCTTCCCAGAATATCTGACATTCATTTAAGCACTACATCTGCTATCACCCCTGTATGATGGTCAATCGCCAATCAAACAAGCAAGGGTAAAAACATGCAGAAAGGAACAGTCCTGCATGAGCAGGAAGAACGTGATCACATTTCTGTAATTCTAGAAATGTTGGTTGGATTATGGAAATTGCAGAACTGAACAACTCCACCCAGACCTTAGATGGCCTTACGTGCACTATTCACTGTTTTTAGTCCTCTGCCGTTTCACACCACGGGCAACACGTTTTTTTGGCAGATGGGGGCAGCATGTAGCTGCACTGCGGTACCTGAAACGGCAGAGGACGGAAAACACGGAACAGTGCCACCCACTGACTGATTTTAAGGACTTCTTTGTCTGATCCCCGCTAAAAAGGGGTACAGAAATGATCCTTGATTTGTTTAATCCTGATTTGGTGGTTTGGAGTCTTAAATGTGAAAAATAGGATATGCAAAAGACTGGATTGTGCCCATGTTATGTGGCTAGTCAATCCCCTCAAAAACAGACCGCGTTTGTCCATAGTTGGACTTGTGTCTTTTCTGAGACTCATAGCCCGGAGATATAATTATCATTTTCTCTGTGGCCTTTTCCAGGTCCAATTAGCTGATATAACATGAGGACTGTGCTGCAGCTCTGGATTCAAAACAAACAAATGGGAAGGCTCTCTACAGAGTAGGCAGTAGACAAGTGGAACTTGCTGCCAAAGTATATAGTGGAAGCTGTTTTCCTTATACATAAGCAAACCTTGCCACTGAATGTTAATAAATATTAAAAATCACATCTAGATTAGGAAGTCCTGTGAGATGGAAGTATCATAAATCTGGGAAAGTGTTCAGAGGAAGTACCATATACATCATCCTGTTCTTATTCTTTGGCTACCTGCTTACAGACACTGCTGAAGAGAAGATGCCAGGGAAGATGGATCTTTAATTTGACCCAATATGGTCATTATTATGTTCTCTCCAAAGAAAGTACATTAAGGCTTCTTCAAGATATTTCCCATCTTCAAAGGTCTATGGAGAGCCCTTCTTCAGCCATTTTCTCTCTTCTGCTGTGCCAAAGCGGTGTAACTCAACATGGGCACAGGTAAAATCACTAAGTGAAGGATTCTCGCAAAGGCCATTAGGTGCCAGTGGAAAAAAAGGTCACCAGCAATGAACCATTTTCTTCCATGTCTATGCCTTGTTGGAGTTACCTCCTCCTCCTCTGTAATCCATTGTAATCTCCACCACTGTAGTCACATGTAATTTGTAAGACATATAATATTTGTAATCATGATGGGCATGGCCTGCATACCCCATGCTTGTAAGAGACCACCTTGCAAGCGGATGACATACCTGCACCAACCCACTGCTGCAGATACTCCACAACCTCCAGTTTACAAGCACAACATGCAGCTGTGTCAACAGATAATCATCAAAACATCCATTTTACCACTCTCACCCATCATGTTTACAAAATGCTTAAACAGAATTAGGCTGTTGACTTGCTGTGTGGTGCAACAGTGGCTTTCAGCTGTAGAAGGGAATGGCCTCCTGGGTTTCCCCTTTACTGTTTCCACCACTTGTTCTCTGCTTCCACTTCCCTTGCAGTAGGCACCGTCTCCCTACATCTGCGCAAAGGAAGAGTGAGTTTTGGGCACTGTAAAACAAAGGACTTTGAAGAGTTGCACAAAATTGTCATAGGTGGATCTTACATGTGGCAGTGAAGGACACCTTTAAGACGCTGGAATGCTAGAATATATTTCACATAGAACTTTTAATGATAGCTCAGCTCCGAGATGAACCCTTCAAACCTTCTGCTCAGACCTCTGGAAGCCTAACACAGAGGGAAAATGAGGCACTTGGGTCTAGACAGGCTTACATTTAAGTTAGGGCTGTACTGAATCAAAACCTTTCTCAGAGTCTTTCCACTTGGATTTTCCCTGGTGATGAGACACGATGAATCAAGTATGGTTTGATCCTCAGGACACACCTAGACCAACACCGATCCACAAGTATTTTGTTTTCAGAAATAACCCAGCTGGACCTGTTTGATGACCCAGCAGCAGAAAACCTGAGTGTAGCATGAGCTGCAAAGGAGTGTTCAGTTATGCCTCAGAGATGACTCGGCATGGAGCTGAGTCGCCTCTAGTTTATGCTGTTTGTGCTCCATGTGGAATGTCTCATCCAATTTTTATTTTCATTTCCACACTTCAGTAGAAATAATAACAGGTGATCTAATTTGAAATGATCAGATTCAATGACAATTATTTGATTCACAAGTCTAAAAGATGTTATATCCCTTAAAGCTAAACACATGCAAGGTTGAACTTTCCAAATGCACAAAACAGGTGCACCCCAAAGACATGTGGCCACTGATGGCAAAACCTGAATTAACTTGCTCTTCCCTAATGAAACTCTCCACTCCAACACTAAGGAGGGCTGCCCTTCCTGGGAACCAAAACGTACACATTTATGTTGAGTGCAAGAGATGCAGACATACGTAGGTTACCTGTAGCTAACAGGGTTACAAAAAGCAGGCTGCCCGCGTTCACGTGTGGCACCTAAAGCAGCCAGGAGCGGAGCCTTGCACCCTCTGGCTGCACCAGCCCACTCAGAGCTCCTCGATGGTTCCTGTGCAGAGGTCCACGGTTATGGCAGCAGTTTTCCAGCTGTTGCATCAAGGACCCAGCTGAGAGCACGGCTGCTCCCTCAGGTTGTTTGTAGGTTGTTTTCACTGACTCAGTAGGTTCCCACAGGGACTCTGCGCTCTGAGCCCTTTCTCGGAGCCACGGATCTTTGCTGGAGCCGTCCTGCCCCGGGGGACTGGGGCTTGCTGCAGGGGCTTGCAATTGTACATGCTGCTAGAAGATAAAACTGAACCAAGTACATAATAAAATTACTCACAGTTCACAGACCTGTAAGGGCAGATGGATGGCATGTCCTCATCTAATATGGTATTTCATTGTGAGGGTTACCTTGCATTAGCTATCCTGTATCCGTTAACAATAAATAACAACTTATATCTGAAGAGCAGAAGATGAGCTAGTGAAGACAGCTCACAGGTGCAGAAGTGAGATAAAGAAAGTGCCAGGAGTTCTCCATAAAGCAGCCGCTCAGATGCTCTTTTTCTCTTTACCTAAAATGTTTGTTGAGTCCATGGTATATTGTCTGCTGTGAAACACTCAGCCTAATAGTCACTCAGTATCTTCCTGTCCAGAGTTCTGCAGCAGCAATGAGTTCAGTATATTTATTCCCAATGGAAAGCTTTACTGCTTTCACAACATTGTCTTCCATTCTTCCATTGTCTTCCAGACACCAAGTTATGGACAAATTACCATGGGCACTAAGCGAACACAGAGTGTAACCACCTTGCAGACTGCAGTGCAATGGTTAGCATTTCCTTTGGTAGCAGCTCTCAGGTCAGCCCAGAGCTGAGTCGCTCCCCTCTGCTGGCATCCTGAGCTACCTGCAGACCTGTGTCCCTCCTTGGGGAAATAGTACTCCACGAGGCGACAGGGAATTTCAAAACTGGGAATTACCATGCTGAAACCCTCTGAAGAGCTCTGAAGTTCTCATGGCTCGTCCCTTGTCTGCAAAAAGGGTTGTGGTGCTCTTGGGTTAGTCAGCTCTGGGAATTAGTTTATGAGTTATTCTCAATAACTCTGCATTGTTCCTGGGAAGATTATCTAAAGTACAGGTTACCCCAGGTGCGGATACAGCTGAGGTGGCTTTGTGTGCCAGCATGAGATCAGTAGAATCTGTGTGGGTGGAGCGCCATGTAAACAGCTACGCTGCTTCCGAGCTGCCTAAGCTCATGCACATGCCTGGTCCTGCAAGCCTCAGTGAGGGCTTCCACGGCCTCAGCTGCATTTTATTTGGTCTTTTCCTTTAACCAACTTACCTATTACCACTGATCAGAGAACCTGCGCTATGCGGCCTACAGACATAACGACCTGGATGTCTGTGAGAGTGTGCTGGTTGCTAGTTACAGATTGCAGCCAAAGATCCAGTTGCCCCATCAGCAGTGAATGATACAGCCCCCAGAAACAAGTGAAAATGGACATGAACTGCATATTCTATGGGCAGAAAGTGATGGGGTAGGGACTGGCAGAAGGTTACAGAGGAGTGCAAAAGACAAGTCCCTTCCCCAGAGACATCCTGCTTGGCTCTCAGCTCAGGGCTGTCTGTGAGAGACCAAGGAAAACAACACTTTTTTTATATAACAATGTTTACTGTTTATGTAATAATATACTACATAAAATGTAACACATTTAATTGAACTGGGTATGCAGTGCTGTCCTCCAGCTTGTGATTTTCTGTAGTTTCTACAGCTTTTCCAGTCTCTGATCCTTGCTGAAGGATCCTCGTGTATATGTGAGCTCTTGTGATTCCTAGAACGTGTCTTGCAAAAACATAGGTTCCAATGAGACAAACAAACACAAACATCTTCTGCACTCTAAAAATAAATGAAGTGAAATTTAAAAAAGGCTGTTAAGAATAAGTGAATGGATCGTCTACTTGAAAGAGATTACAACATTCAATTGGTCTAAACCCTAGGGTCTTCTCAAAAGGCTCAACAAAAAAAACAATGAGCGATCTAATGAAAATTTCAAAGTCACCAGCACATCTCATACTCGAATGATACTAATTCATACAGCATTCAGCAAATATGGCCTAACAATAGCACCACTGTTATTTTTGCTTCTGTCAAAGCCCTTCTTTTCTTTGAAGATGGGTAATTCTAAGGAATGTAGTACATTTGACTTCCTATGTAGAATTCTTCTCTTTGGTCCCTGCATTGTATATTGCATTAGCTACGATGATTAAAGCTGACTTTCTGCCCCTCTTGTTGTCTGTCAGTGACTGTTATGGGCTGAAACTATACAGCAGAAAAGTGTGCATATAGACATAAAAGCCTATTATCTTCAAAAAGATAAACAAAATAGGGGAGCCTTGAGAAATCTATTGATTTCTCTGAAAAAAAAATATATAAAAGAAAGAATTGCTTTTATTTAATCAAATTAAAAAATATTTGAAAGTAAACCAAAACCGAATGTGAATTGCTGGTATTATCTCTGCAGAACTGGGTTCACATCCTGAGTCTACCTATTGTGTTTGTTCCTTCTGAAAATATGGGATTCCAAAGATATTAAACCAAAGTAAGAACAGAACTTTTATAGTGAGGTTGAATTGCTCCATAGAGCCTTGATCTTCAAGGGCACTTGCCTTTAGCTTTGTCCTTCCAGGAATAGCACCCCCAGTTTCTAGAAACTCCACGAGGAAGAACACACAAGTGCTCCAATATGGTCTTCCTGATGCACCAGCATAGAAGCCAAGAAGACCAGCCTGCGCCCACGTGCTCAAGCACTAGTGCAAGGTGAATGCTGTTTCTAGGGCTAAAACACTCTTCTGTGGCACTGCTCTTGCAGAAGGAGGACATACTTGTACTTGCCACAGAAGGAGAACCCTTCTCATCACTGTGTGTGAGGCATTGCCACACTCTGGCTTCACAAGCTCATGGCATGGTGCAGCGTTCTCCTGTCCAAAGGGCTAGCAGGACTCAGAGGATGGCCATGAGCATCCATTTTTCAGTAAAATGGCTAAAAACATTCCAGCCCATAATGAGGATCTGCGCCTGCACATGATCATGCAGAAAATAAGGAGATGGCCCAGAATTTGCATGTATCCATATATACCCTGACATCTGAAGAATTGTAAACTTTGACTTCATTTGCACTAATTGACTTTCTCTGCACTATTATTTGGTCTGAAAGAAATTTTATTTCATTCTATCAGTATTTTTGTATCCCAAGGAAGGGTAGGTGTGATTAGTCTCCCAGAGACTTGCTGGCTCTTTGTTTCCTCTATGAGCATACATTTGTATGCTTATACATTATACTTTATATCTAGGATCTATATGCCCCAGTCTTTGATAGAGTTCTCTTCACTGATTTATGAAGCTCTTACACGTTGTTAGACTTGGGCTCCTTCCTGCTATTAGGAGGCCATTCCAGAACTTCAGCTCTCCGACAGTGAGTAACTTTCATTTCATTTCTGTGTTCACATGCTCTGTTTCAGAATCATGGCTAGCAATTTATAGTTTAGCATGTCCACCCCCCTGAGCCATTTTGGCTCTGTCTTCCTATTCATCATGTTCTATAGCATCTTCCCTAGAAAAATTGTCTAATACACACTGGCAAGTCTGGTCGCCTTACAAATTCTGTGTTAGTTGTTACATCCTCATATAGGACATCCAGAGGACTTGTCATTCTTCCCATTGTATCCAGCATTTATAGCTAGCATTTATCAACTAAGTAAATCACCAGTACTGAGAAGAGAGACTAGAATACATGACTTCTCATTTTTAACAAGAAATCAAAAAATTGCTTCCCCTTCTGCTTTTCAAGAAAGACGGAAACTATCTTGAACTGCTACATAGGCCTCACATGTTCCTGGTTTATCGAGTGTTCAAAGTGGTATAGATTTGGACCCCTCTGCCTCACACACCTTGAGCAGAGGAGGAACTTAAAGCCTGGGTCCCACTTCCTGTCTGAGAGATCTAATTGCTCAAATATGTTGGTGATATCATTACCACCCAGTGATCCTGTTCAAGAGAGGACTGGGCACTTCTTGCTTTGGATAGTTATATTCAGAAGGGACCTCAAGGCTTGGGATCTTGAATGTGGGAGCTTCCTTCCTTTACACCTCATACAAGGTGTTGACACTGCAGAAAGGCACAGAATTTCATTGCTCACCCACTTGCACTCTTTTGTTTAGCAGTTTTACTTGCTGACTTGCTCATTGCCTTGAGCGCTGATGATTCTGTAGCCCCTCCTTGAAACACCTAATTCTCCCCATCCTTTAAATAGCAACTCTGGGCACCAAATTGGAGTCCACTGTGGAGTTGGTTCCTTCCCTTAAGGTTTTTATTGGATTTTGCTTTGCTCTCTCTCTCTCTGCTTGCTGGAAATTCAGTGGAAGCTGGGTATCTACATTCATAAATGCAAATCTCAGAAATAATAAGAAAATAGAACGCATTGCATGTGCAGTTATTGAAAGGCTCAGGCTACATCTCTGCTATCTGGAAAGAAGGCAGCAGAGATAACTCTCAAAATGGGGAGGAACCTGGCAAGTTGCTTCCAGATGGATGGTCAAAAAGAGTTTCAATACGTATTCCATCCTGGGAACTTCTATCTCGTGTACCTCATGGGTGTCTCCTGCTTTTCCATGGGTTTTATAGGCAATGTTTTGATGACTATCATGTATGATTCAGGGCGGAGAGAGTGGATGGTAAAGGAGTTGAATTTAATCCACTTCCCTTTCCAAAATCTTGCTAAGTGAGAATATTTATCATCACAGACAAATGTGAACTTTATATCCTCTGCCTGAGAGGAGGAAAGACAAAGTGGTATTTCCGTGTCCGCTGAAGCCTGTAGTGTTGTGCTATAACACTGATCTAAACAGTTCCCAGTTTACAAGGGTCACATGATTGCTGGAAATTCTAGTACATCACTTTTAGAGTCCTTCTGTAGCACTCCTCAGGTGTACTTGAGAGATTAGGTCAACAGGGAAAGGGGTGGCAGAATTTTAATTATTACAGTGAAAGCTTGGGGTCCCAGAAGTAAGTTAGTTAGTGTCATTCAATGGCTCTCACAGAGCTCTAGTTCTGAGGCAACCTTGCCTCTGGCAGTATCAACTAACGTAAGCATAAATCTTTCATATTTGTCTGTATGCACACAACATGCTGGGCAGGAGATCTCCGCTAGGGAAGGATCTCAAATAGGTTATAATGTTCTTCCTGGTTTTGTGCCCCGGGTTGGAGGAAGCAGAAAAGTGAAGGCAAGAGGTATCAAAAGGACCAAGCTCTCGGTGTCCTCAGTGCTTTCCCAAGGCGTGGGTGAGAGTGTCGACCCCCGCGCGGCTGCATCAACCCCAGGCCGCTGGGGAAAGGCCTGCAGGGACCGCGCGGCTGCCTTCAGCGCGCTCCCCGCACCGCCGCGTGCCCGCCCGGCCCGCCGCGCCCGCCAGGGG
>VWPW01021864.1:177188-208662 GCA_013389825.1 Crypturellus undulatus
CAGGGCTCCCCTGGGCGCCGCCGCCTCCCGCCTCGCGGCCGCCGCGGGGCCCCCGGGCAGCCCCTCCTCGGGCGCGCGGGACGGTCGTTCCCCGCTCTAGTAAATGCCGCAGATGAACTGAAGGGGAACTGGGAGGAGTCGGAATTTCCCTTTATGCGCAAGTGCCGCTGTTACTGGAAGGAACTCATAGCCATTACTGATGCGCGCCGGCCTAGACAAAAAAAATAGCCTGGAGTGCACCAGCTCGGCTGCCCACAGGTAATCCCCTGTGTGTCTACACCCAACAGCTACAGCGTAGGATTTGGTTAAAAAAAAAAACAAAAAACGTGGTCGTGGTGTGACCACTGATTGTACTACTTGAACACTTGGCAGGTGACCATGGTTTCCTTCTGTGCCCGGGCAGGAGCTCCTGAGGAGCAGCCCACAATCCCGTCCGCATAATGCATGGAGGAGAGCGCCGGTGAGTCCCCACGCACTGCAGCAGAGACCTGGCGAGTCCCAGAGCACAAGACGGAACTCTAGCTCTTACTATGCCAAATACCGGCACATACTGGACTTTCAGGAGTAAAACTAAGTGCTCCAGAGATGTCCTAGCAAATAAGCATTTCCTGATGGAATTAAGTTTTTTAATTTTTTCTGTTAGAAAAATAAAGATCAAGTTATCAGTTCAAAGTTCAAGTTAGTTGTCTTATGACAAAGAGGTGCTGAGGGCAAACATTTGCAAAAGTCCGTGGGCTGTTTTTTTCTGTTTTGGCATCCTAAAAGAAAGCTAAATATAATTACATAAAATCTTAGCTTAAATCTTAAAATCTGTAATTTTGAAAATTTGGTCAAAGAATATTTTTCAAATAGGCACAAAGTACTTTAAAGTAACTCCGAAAAAAAATCAAAACCTTTGTAGGCATCTTTAAAAAATATACAAAGTAAATTCAACATTTTCCCTCTGCCTGCAGGAGCTTTGCAAGTGCGCAATGGCAGGAGCTACCCAAGAGAGACTTCCGAGTGTGACAGCTGAGGCGTGAAGGTGGCAACAAGGTCAAGGCGCCTAATGTGTTTCAGTCAAGTGAGACACACAAAGTAGAGCAGTGAAAAAATGCTGCCGCACCTAAAAGCATGTTGAGAGACTCTCGCTTCCAAGGGTGTGGTTCCAAGGACAGTATTTACTTGTGGGTTAGGACAAGACAAATCTGAACCGTGACACGTCACAGAATCCTTAGGCTGCACCTCTGTGTGTGCTACGCTATGCTTCAGCAGACTTTCTTGTAAAAAAGACCTCTATGTAAGGCTCTGCCTTTATGCAATGAACAAGGTTCATGGCTGGATAATATCTGTAGTGGACTGACTAGTAAAATATGGAAAATGAACAAATATGTGTGCTCACAAAGCTGTCTTTAAGTCCCCAGATGTACCTTGGGGTCATCCGTTCTCCCAGTGCAGTGATAGTCTAGTTAGCTCTGAATTTACAAAGCAAAGCTGGTTACAAAGCAAAATTCACCTCAGAGATACCAGCGCCAATGAAACAATTGTTCATTGACTGGAATAATCACAGGTAATTATTAGAATAATAATAGAATAACTAAAGATTTTAGCAAGGCGCTGGGATAACTAGTCTTGCAAAAAGAGAGAAGTAGATAGGGCAGGTGAAGCACGGTGCTCATCTTAGGTCTGGAGCTGTGCTTAGAGCTGTCCTGCTTGGTGTTTGTCCCTGGAAGAGGTCCTAGCAGGTCTCATAAGCACAAAACTTCTAGTCAGATTGCAATAAAATAAAAGAAAAAATAAATGAAACAAGTGTATTTAACATAGTTACACAGAGCACATCTTGGCTGCAGTGCTTTCTGCTTGAAATACTGTAACACAGAGCAGTTGAGAAACCAGTCTTTGCTTTACCTTCATCTCCCCTCACATCCAAGTGTTTGATTTCCTGCCCATGAAACTGTGACCAAAGGCCTGCAGCTCAGTGCTGTAGCTGAACCGGTAGGTGCTCTTACACCACCTCTCACTGCCACCCACCAAAAGACTTTCTGAATGCAAATGTGCACATTCGGTCTCAAGTTTCTTCTGGTCTGCTTGTAGTTTAACAGCTGAATGGATTTCTCCAAAGCTTGCCTTGTCTGTACTGATTAGGTATTTCACCTGAGCAACAATTCCTGGCAATGCTTGATGCCTTATAGCTAAAACTAACCACTTAGTTAAAAATCATTTAGTTTAGAGACAGTGAATTGAAATCAGACAAGATTATAAGCAGTCCTTGTGATTATATGCAAAACTATAAATGATAACCAGGGCTTGTCTCTCTCATGTTATTAGCTTTCAGAAAGTGCTGCAAGGGTCTTACTTAGGAACGAATACAAATATATTGATGAGAATGAGTCTGGGCAGGGTGTATGCTCATTTATGTTCCGTTACAAAGCCTGTAATTCTTCTGGTTTATGCAGTAAGCTCAGATACATGTCACACTTCTGTTCCTCCAGAGAAACCTGTTATGTTTAGCCTTCTACCATCACTGAATATTGTCATTTGTTTCTCTGGGAGACAAATTTAGTTAATTTACATTTTTAGATACTGAAATAGCACATGGATTTCACCTGCTGCCAATCTTTGGCTCTGCAGATGTGTTCATTACACAGCAGGAGGTTTACATTGAGCCTGTTACCACTATAGAACGCTAAGCTGAGAAAATTGTGCTGTTCTTTGCCCTTTTTATATTACTGGAAAGATGCAGAGGAAATAAGATGCATCTGAACTTGGCTTGGAAACCTTTACAACCTGAAAAAAATAACAGAGAAATAGAGTAGAAAAAAAGAAAGAACGTGAACAGTGACGTTCAATGTAAATCAGCATGACTTACAGCAAGTTCTCAGTCATCTGCTGTCCTTGGTGCCGCATGACTGACAGGGTGCCTGGCTTGCTGCTTTCTTCTACATTGCTGGCAACTGTTTTAAAACGTAACCAAAAACGCCCCCAAACTCAAAATCCCCAAATGGTCGATTCAGTCCGTCTTAAATTATCTCCAATCCTGTCTGTGAGGAGATTCTTGTACTGCGGGCTGTTTCCCTGGGTGGGACTCAGTGTGTGTGAGGTGGCTGAACACCGTCCCCTGTCTTCTGAGCAGCCGGGGACTTTGGAAAGCTGGAAGCATCTCCTTGCCACAGGGTGTCCACGGGCCTGCAGCCAGGCTCTGAGGCACGGCCCGGCCTCTTTGCTCCATAGCGTGACACCCGCTCGCCAAGCAGCTTTTGTGGTGTACGGAATGAATCAAAGAATTTCCCCTGAAGCTCCTGGTTGTTGTCTTGGCCATGGTGATGCACTTGTGCTGTCTTCAGTTCTGCTTCGGCTGCTGCTGCTACACGGTGGCGTTCGGGGCTGTGGTGGAGGGGCGGCACGTAGGGAGGAGCACCACTTGCTATCAGCAGCTCAACAGGTGCCCTCAGCCCCGGGGCACCTCGAGCTTCTGCGTGGTGGGGTGTGCAGCGATCCCTCCAACGTGTGTTGCGATGGCAGATGTCAGCAGTGTCCGGGTGGGAGGACTTAGTCTTCATCCACCAAACACCCACATTGTGGTCAGGCACAAATCTGGTCTTGCGCTGCGAAAAGGCTGTGTGTTCTGCCCAATTTTCATGCATCTCTGGATAGGTGATGTGGTATTCAGAGTCACTAGCCCAAATCAGCATGAAATACATTCATCTTTCAAGGAGTTAATGGTACAGGGAAGGAGAAGTAGCACACTCTATGACTACTGCACACTTAAGGTTCATTACTTGGGAAAGGAGAAAAAAAAAGTCTTAAAAAGCTGATAACCTACACCGGAGTCAGAGCAGAAGGGAGGTATTGGCAGGAGGGAGGCATAGAGCTTTTCTGCTCACAGGGACACAGTTCAAGGAGCCATGACAGGAGCTGTGACAGTTCTGTCCCGCTGACCCAGAGAGAAGAGGGGTCGCCCTTTCAATTTGTGCTGTTGATCTAAGCAGAGACGATGGAAGGGCAGTGCCCTGTAGGAAGCAGCAAAGGCCATGGGGAAGAGAGAGCTCACGGGCGGCTTCCTGCTTCTCTCAAATCACCTCACTGATGTGACAGAGTTTTCCTTCTCTGTCCATAAAAATTTGTGGGAGTGAACCATTATTTGGATCTGGGCTCTATCACCATCTTCCAAAACCAATTTTGCTTTGTTTTGTTTTTGTTTCTTTTTCTTTATGGGGAACATTTCCAGCAAGAAACATTCTTCTACCAATGCATTTTTAGGTTGTCTTCCCTTTTTTCAGAATGACGAGTCTAGTTTGGGCTAATGTACAGACTTCCTTTGGGCATGGAAGAACTTAAGGCTCACTCCTGAGTGTAATACTGACTCTTGGCGTGTTCGATCTTAATTGTTACCCCTCTCTGGCAGTTACCATCTCTGTTTGGGAGGAGGAATGTTTTTCACTCTGTGTTTTCAGAATAATCAGCATGAGGCATATCTGCTGAGAGCCTAATTTTAGACTCCTAGGTAAACTTTGTCACATGCTAGGTATTTTCTGCTGCGCATTACAAACAACAACAATGCAGCAAAAGCTGCAGGAGACAATAACTGAGTCTCTGCATGTATTGCAATGGGTAGACCAAAACGGAGAGGAGGTTGGGGAGTTTTATAAATAATAAGCGCAGAGGCAGAAGTAGGAAATTGAGAGAAATTATTTAGTTTGTCCTAATGAAGTCTATGAAAGCCTGAGGACTAAAAGTGAAATCCCAGTTCTGGATCTTAACTGCAACAACTTTCCTTCTCTAAATTAAGCTACTCGTCCGTGTTGGTATTTAAGTCATACTTGTTGCTACGAACTTTCTGTTTTTAATAGGTAAAATTCAGAGTACCTAGTTCAGGTACTTAGTTTAACTGGATTTCAGTAGAGCACACTGTCTTTTGATGTGTCCTTGAAGAATGTCCTAGATAGTGAAACAATAGAATTATCTTGGTGCTGACTGTTAGGATGAGGTCCCAGCTATCTCAGTAGAGGTTCTTATGTTGCAGAGGTGCTCTGTCACAGAAGAGACAAAAACAATTAGTAATTAAATCAGACTGGAAGAAATCCAGCCACCTGCCTAGTGTCACAGTGACTATAAGTTCAACAATAAGCTAAATTTACAAACCCGATCTCACTGAGGTGGCTTGTTTTGGTCTTTATATATATTTACCAGGGACTCTAATGACCTCACTATAGCAGATAGATAGCTTTCTGATAAATGCTAATAAAATTATGAGGAACAGTTCTGCCTACCACCTGATTAAAAAAAAAAAAAAAACAGTAAAAAGCAAGGGAAAACAAGCCTCAACTAGTCCATGCACTTAATGGATTTTGATTATTATGATTTCCTGGAATATTTGGCTTTGGATCAGTCGGGAGCCTTGAAGGCACATCTCATCTCTGTCGGGCAATTAAAATTATGGGAGCCAGTAGTAACATGACCTGATCACTGCACAGCCTACAAGTGATAGGTGGGATTTTGAAAGGTGATAGGTGGCAGAGATGATGGATCTCTTTTCTCTCCCTGAGAGAAATTGGCAACCTGGCAGTCCTGCTTGCTCCATTGAGCATGTTGGATCCTAGAGAAGCAGTAAAATGCTTTGCCAAGATTTGCTCTGAGATTAACTAAGAAAGGATAGCTCCTGTTCATCTTAATGAACTTGAGGAAACATAGCATTGCATAAGTAACATGATAAAACGCCTACTACTATAAAGAAATGCCAGCATCAGAAGAATAGAAAAAATAGAGCATAGAGCATGCAGAGCCCTGGTCAGCTGCCATGTGACAGAGCCGTCCCATTCCGGAGGGAGGTGGTGGGCCAGCCGCTCTGTGTCACTCCATCTTGGAGCAAGGATTGCTCCTTAGCCTCTTTTTAATAGCAGAATGGGCACAATCTGATCTTTTACTTTTTAAAATGGAACTTCCTCTGTTTCAGTTTGTGACCGTTGCCTCTTGTCCTAATGTAGAAGCATATCTCGATCTTTTAAAAAGTAAAAGGTTCTGATTTCTCTCTGGAAACAGGCCTAGAACAAATCTGTTTTGACTGTAGAAAGGTTTACATTAAAGATAATGATGTAAGTGGGGTAGAACTGGTCTCTCTTGAGAGACCTGCTTATGGGAACTTTATTAGGTGTCATAATGGAAAGAGTTTTTTGTTTTTGACAAACAAATCTTCTGTGCCTACTAACTGGATAAAAGGCAATAGTTTTGCAACATCTCAATGTGTTAGACTGGAACATATTTATGGAGACCTGGAAATGTTTTGACAAGGGTTGGGACATTACGTAGTTCTGCCACCTGTGTTTTTTTAAAAACTGAAAATGAAGTTGTTCTAACAGATCATGATGAAATATTGGTGACAGCTGTGTAATATCTGTGTAAGAAGTTATGGATGTTGCAAATATAGGAAGGACACAACTGCCAGTAAACAGATGCTGAACTACTGGTGAAAGGTACTCCAAATGGGTTGTGAACTACATGCCAATAGATGAATGTAGTAGGTGGTTTGGAGTATGAAAGAACATGTTCAAAGCTTTTTTTTCCCCCTAGCTTCACACTCACATTTGAGCTTTAAGGATCCCGCGGTCAGTTTGCTGCTGAGCTTCAGCTTGCTCAGGAGAAGAGGGAGCTCGTGGCTGGCTCCAGTGCTTGTATAGGGGCTCAGCAGAGCCCCTGCACAAGCCTTGTGGCTGTTCACAAGCCTTGTGGCTGTTCACAAGCCTTTTGAGAGCAGCTGCAATAGCCAAAGCCTCCCTGAGATAGCAAGCGACAGAAGAAAAGGAGGAGGAGTTGGATTGCCTCTCCTTGTCCTTACTGTTCCCTAGAAGTATCTGCTTGGAATCTTCCTGGATGTTGTTGAGCTGACAGCTTGAGACGGGCTAATCTCCCAGCTACAGTGAATCTGGAGTGCGTTGCCCCAAACCCTCATTACACCATGGTGAGCGCGCCAGTAGATCGGCACTGGGATGCAGGTGCTTCTGTTCCCGGGTGAGATGATGTCCTTGCCAAAAAACAGGGTGAAAAGCTCCTGCCATTTTCCTGAGGTAGGCACAGGCCTTTGCTGTTCATCTCCATCAAGATTAAACTTTTCATTCTGCAAAGAAAACAACCCCTAGTCAGCTTCTGCTGTTGATGAGAGAGCACTGAACACTTCTCTGAATTGCGTTGTGCAGACTCTATTTCTTACTGAGTGATGCCTCCTCCCAGGCTGTCTATTCCAATGGGCTGTCATTCTTGTTGGAAGAAAACAGCGCTGCAGAACAAACCCCACAGTGTGATATCGGCATTGGTGAGGTGGTGGGACGTAGTGCTCAGCGCAAGGGCAGTGCAGAGCTGCCCCTGCCAGCCCGGATGAGGTTTATGCACATCAGGATGTCTGCATGCCGTGATTTGTAAACTTGTCTTCCCTAGAGGTCAGTTTTCCTAGTTTGGCCTTACTGACTTTGCCTTTGTTATCATCCCTGGACTCTTCAGGGTTCACATTTTCCTCAGAATTTCAGTTTTTAATTCAAACCAAAATAAGTATGTGTAGAGCCCTCATATTTCCAACAGTGCAAAAGCCATCTTTACTGTGGTAACACACTGGTGAAAGAAATCATGACTCTAGTGCTTAATGCAAGTATGGGGAAGTGGGTTATATTTTGACTCTCTTGCCTTGCTCCCCACATTACTGTGTGATGTTCAAGTCATCTTAGTCTTTCCAAATGTTGGTTTCACCACCTGTAAAACCAGGATAGTTACTCCTCTTACATTTCCGTAACTTTGATGAAGAAACAAGTAAGGCCACAGACAGAGTCAGATCTAGGAGGCTGTCTTGGGAGTGGTACAGAATTAGGAATTTTACCTTTTGGAGAGTTTCAAGCCCCTGCAGAGTTTACAGTGCTGCAGAAACACAGCAGAAACAGTCTGGACACCCAGAGAGCAATTGTGGCTTCCAGAAAAACACCACAGTAATGTAGAACGTAGCTTCTCCAGCAGGATGGATACCAAAGCTCGGAGCTGAAGAGGAGGTAGTGGAATACGGTGCCTTGTCTCAGCAAGCTTTTGTTCTTCGTTCTCTGCCCCATGTTTTCATAGTTGTGTGGTGCTAAGGAGCAAGTCTTCTTAAAGCCTGAGCTTGTCCAAGAAAATCTGTGTTAGCTGAAGTGATTCTGAAGCTTTTAACAAACTGAGATCTTGTCCTTTTGTTCTTTTTTTTTTTTTTTGTGTCAGAAAGGAAAGAAAAAAGAGTGAGAAATTAAGAAAACAGGTAAGTATTACTACATGCACAAATTACCAAAATTTTTATGGTTTCTAATTGACACTAAACATGAAAATGACTTCCCACACTTACTGCTATATGATCCTGGGCTGATGAACCTTGAAACCTGTATGCAAAACCAAAAGAGCAAAACCTGCCTTCCTTTTCTGCAGAACACTGATACTGTGAATGGACAACTGAAGGTAGCTGAAAGATTTTCAATCTTTGACTTGCAAGACTGAATCACATCCAACAGAAATCCGCAGTTATGTTAAAAATGATGTTAATAAGAACTGTTTTCAAGCTTTGCTGTATACATGAACCGACGTTTCTTATTTAAAGAGAGGGAAAAAATAAAAAAAAAGTTTAATCACTTTTAAGACTTGATAGAATATCAGCATAATTCTAGCAATCAGCATCCTCCAGGATGAACTTGGTCTGTCTGTTAGCATTATATTGAAGAAAGTCCATTGTAAAGATCCACAGGCACTGGAGAATATTCATAACCTTTGCTATACATAGTCAGTTGTTCTAAAAAAAAAGTCAAACTGTTAAAATAGAACTATAGTTCTATTTTAAGTTTCTCTTGCTTCACCTACCAGTCGTTTGGTTTAATTAAGCCTTTATTGGTAGGACAGGCCTTAAAAAATGTCATGAATTAACATCCTCTTGATAAACTTGATGGATTTTGTCAGGATAAATTCAGGAATTTATCCCTTTTCAGGAAAGTGCTTAAATACATGTTTAATTTGAAATCAGTAGAAGTTAAACATGTTGACTGATAACATAATTTTAAGTATTTCCTTGCATAGGACCTCATTTTCATACTGTGAAATCTGCAGCCCCTCAGAGTGCTTTTCAGAGCTTTTCTGGGGCCTTAATAGCTACAGGAAGAGCTGTGCTAGCAGCTTAATGGCATTAGCTACTTTTTGCAGGGTCTACTGCTCCTCCTAACTAACTACTGCACTCCCAGTATTGTTGCAAATTACTGGACTGTCGTAGATGCTGATGCTCCACTGTAGTATGTAGTTATCATGGGTTCCTCGGCTGGTTAACTTCACACATGGGCTGAGTTCTCAGGCTGCTGTCCATACTGATGCCATGCACATAGCACATACTGTGTTTCCACATGCCATACTGGGACTTTTTCATTCACACGTTCTTGCTGAGCAGTAATCTTTCTGAGGCTGCTCTAAGTCAGGCCACAGGTATCCGGTGCTCGGATGCCTCTGTCATTCAGTCCTCTGAGAACCCCATCACTCAAGGTTGTAGGCAGCTAACCACACTTACAAATCATAGTTTCTCTTCCAAAATGGTATGTGCCCACACCTAGCTATCAGTTTCATCATTACGAGATCATGATTTGATAGCTAGGCTTCCTGTTTTTTTCAAGAGCATTGGCTTAACCTTTTATAGCATTACCTCTCATCCATCTTCATGGTTTTGCTTGTTTCGTAGAAATGATCATCTTTCAAGCAGTGACCATATCAGTCGTGCAAGCAGAGGTAAAGTTCTATTTTCATTGCCTGTATAGCCAAGAAATACATCCCTCTGTCCTCAACATACTGCTATTTAGCACTATTAATCTCTCACATCAGTTTCAAAATTAACGATTTGGGGGCTACAAGTAGCTTTATGTTTGAGTACAATCTTCAGTTTTTATGCCTAGATTTATCACCTTACCTTTGGCTGCAGTCAATTTAATGTTGTTAACCAAAGCTTAATAAAGTGTAATAAAGACTAAGCTTTAAACATGACACTTCTCTTATTGCTTGGATCTTCCATATAGCTACTAATTATATGTTGCCTGAAAACTTGTAAATAGAATTAAAATTTTATGTGTAAGTATTTTTCTTCTTGATGGTTGTTTGACTTGTTGAGAAGTACCATGTCTGATGAGTTTATTAATGTAATCAGAATTAAGGCAAAATCTGAGTATCTTGGAGGATATTAAAATGTGACACACAAATTTACTGCTATTATATTGATGGAAATTGATACAATTTGTTTTCTAACAAATCAATTCCAGAACTTTTGACTAGCTAGCCTGAAGATTTCTTTTGTTTCTAAAAAGAATTGAAGCAAATTTAATTAATTTTTCAGTGTTTTTGCTATGAGTATCCTGAGAACATCTTCAAAGTGTATCTCATAACTATGAAGCAGACCTCTTTGCTTAATATATTATCAGTTCTGAACTCAGTTAAAAATCAGTCTAAAAGGAAGCAAAGTCGAAGGTGCTGCAAATTTCTGTGGCAAGTAAGTTGATCCAAAAATCACCCACTGCTGTCAAAACATAAACTTAAAAATGAAAAGCACCTATGATTGCAAGAATCTCCATATTCTGTGCTTTGATCAGACAAAATGTTAGCTCTTCAAGTGTAAGAGAGGAAACAAAAGCTACACGATTTTAATTGTAACTGACTGAAAGGGTTTTTAAAAAGGGGGGGATTAAGGAAAGCCCATTATAATGATCCCAAAATTGAAAGACGTGCGCTATGATTTTTCAAGATTTCATATTTTGACCAGCAATGACTTGATTATGATACATATCATAGAATCATTATGATTCTAGGGTTGGAAAAGACCTTCAAGATCATCGAGTCCAATCATTAGCCCTTCAACATCAACCCTGCTAAACTGTGTCCCTAAGTGCGTGCCTCATCTACATGTTTCCTGAACACTGCCAGGAATGGTGACTCCACCACTTCCCTGGACAGCCAGTTCCAATGCTTCACCACTCTTTTCATACAGAAATTCTTCCTAATGTCTAACCTGAACCTCCAACTTGTCCAACTTGAGGCCATCTCCTCTTGTCCTATTGGTAGTTATTCCACAGAAGAGATCAACCCCCAGCTTTTCAGGTAGTTGTAGAGAATGATAAGGTCTCCCCTGAGTGTCCTGTTCTCCAGACTCAAAAACCCCAGCTCCCTCATTTGCTCCTTGTAAGATCTGTGCTCCAGCCCCTTCCATTAGGAAATGTTGGAAATGGCTTTGAATGGCCTGAGTGAGGCCAGTCTATAATCAGAGTATTTATGTCACGTTCACATCCGCTCGGGAGATCCTCTCCAGCCTCCTAAACCGTCTGATGCACATATGCATTGATGTAAGCATTTAGCTATAACATGGTTACAACATCGTATCTTTATAAATGCGAACATTTTCCATCAGATAAGGAGTTGCCAGCAATGAAACATTTGACTGTCATTTCTGTTTTAAAAGTTTATGAGTAAAGTATTTCAGAGAATGAATAGCCACAGAAAATGCCAAGACTATGCATCAAAAGCACCACCTGAGAGAAAAGATATTGGTAAAGATAGCACAGAAAGTTTTTTTCTTCTTCTCTTCAAAAACAAATATTACTGTGATTTTTTTTGTGCTCAGAAAAAGGAAAAAAGTCCATTAACTGCATGAAGTAGAAAAGTGACAAGTATGTTCTGAGAGCAAAAATGTCACTTGCCTTAGTATTTTCTAGAATATCCCATAATTTTAATATTTTAAATAAGCATCACAGGACTTGTGGAAACCGGGAACTTGTACTGACTGCCCTGGTGAGAAAGATAAGGACAGGAGGTAAAAAAAGAGAGAACACGGGTAAACATTCTGGGTCGCTCATGGCAGGTGTGATGCCATGGCACGAGTGATGTGTCAAAAGTAATGGTGCTATCTATCTCTAGTGTAGAACTTCTGGGAGCTGTGACAGATACCCTGGAGGGCTCTGCTGCCATTCAGAGGGGCCTGGACAGGCTGGAGAGATGGGCAGAGAGGAACCTCTTGACGTTCAACCAAGGCAGATGTAGGGTCCTGCACCTAGGGAGGAACAACTCCATGCACCAGTACAGGCTGGGGACTGACCTGCTGGAGAGCAGTTCGGCAGAGAAGGACCTGGGCATCCTTTTGGACAACGAGTTGACCATGAGCCAGCAAGGTGCCCTTGGGGCTAAAGGTATCGTAGGGTGCATCAGGAGAAGCGTTGCCAGTAGGCAGGGGGGATGTGATCCTCCCCTCTCCTCCGCCCTGGTGAGGCTGCACCTGGAGCACTGGGTGCAGTTCTGGGCTCCCCAGAACAAGAGGGATGTGGAGCTACTCAAGGGAGTCCAATGTAGAGCTACGAAGGTGGTTAAGAGATTTGAACGTCTCTCATATAAAGAGAGGATAAGAAAACTGGGCCTGTTCAGTCTGCAGAAGACTGTCAGGGTCTTTGGTGTGGGATACCTTACAAATATCTTAAGGGAAAGTGCAAAGAGAACAGGGCCAGACTATTTTCAATAGTGACTAGTGATAGGGTGAGAGGCAATGGGCACAAACTGAAACACAAGAAGTTCCATCTTGATTTGAAGAAAAACTTTGATTGTGAAGGTCACAGAGAACTTAATGAGGCTGCCCAGAGAGGATGTGGAGTTTTTGAATTATCTCTGGAGATGATTCAAAACAAATCTGAACGCAATCCTGTAATATGTGCTCTAGGGAACCCTGTTTGTGCAGAGAAGCTGGACTAGATGATCCCTAAAGGCCTCTTCCAATCTTAATCATTCTGTGAGTTCTCCATCTGATCTGAGTTACTCATGCTAGCCTGTCTTGAAAATTGATGGAGAGAAAGAGGCACTCATAAGGCATGAGTTATCTCACTGTGAAATGCCATATTGCTAATATCTAAGTTTGAGTGGGACATATTCCAGCTAGTGAGCTTTCAGAGGGGAGCTTTAATCATTGAATGCCTCTATGTTATCCTTCCCCTCAGTTTCAAAGGAAATTAATGCTCGCTTCCTTTACTCCTATGGCTCTTGAGAAGCTACTGACCATGAACTTGGGTAGTACAGAAGGCACCCCAGCAAGGAATCTGAACAGAGTAATAAATGATAAATTCATTAAGTAAAAGAATATTTATTCAACAAAATGAAAATGGAATGCGTTATCTTCTGCAAAAGTCAGCTTTAACCATTATAAGTAGCAGCAGTGAGACCTAGAAAAGACTACATAATGTCAAGATAGGTTAAACAACAGACATTCCTGTGAAATGTTCCATGACTGTAAGAAGTTTTGGGGCAGAAGATACTCTATGTTCTCTCCTGTTCCAAACCTGATTTATTGTTTTATTACATGACCAAAGAAAAAAAAATTTTTCCTTCTCTAAAAATAACTTTTTCAACACAAGTACTTTGTTTTGGTAAGAATTACACCATGAAAATTCTAAAATTTTCCTGTAAAATATATACATATATTTTTAAAGTAATTTCTTAACCAGTATATTTTACCCAGGAAGCTTTTGATGGGAGTTGAAATCATTTAAATGATGGCTAAAAATTGTTATAAATACTGTATCTTGAAGAAGTTGTTTAACTGAGGGATGAGAGAATGCTGTAAGATAACACCAGGACAGTGTGTGTAGGGTAGGAGGGCATAAGGGTGGGTGGAGAGCAGGGTGAAGAAGCTGTATCACAAGCTCTTGACTATTCCTATCAGTGTAACACTTTTAACATTTTCAGTACATTAAGATGCATTTCCTCAACTGAGTCCATCATTCTGACAGTGCAACAAGATTTTGCAAGTCATAACATTTTAGAAAAGTACTGTTCAGTCTTCCATTTTTACATGCAGTTCCCATTGTTCCTTGAATCGCAGAAGGCACATTTCTTGGTCCTCGGATGTTTCATCAGATACCTGTTTCTTATACAGTCTGGACAAAATTCCCTCTTTGTCAGGAGCATCACACTGAAATACAGCTTCACATGCCTCATTTTCAATACTGGACAAAGTAGGAATGTATAGTCTTCCAGTATGAGGATCCCAGTCTACTACTATGGTCTGTTCATTCTCCTTCTCTGGGCCTTCTGATGCGGATGGATGCTGGAGGCTCTGTGCTATTGTTTCTAGAGGACAGGATGTTCTCCCAGATTTTTCAGTATCCAAGTCCACCAAATTGATACATGCCTCATCCAGCAGTTTATCGGCTGCAGGAACCATCTTCAAACCCAATTCCTCTAGTTTCTGTCCCAAACAAGGATCTGCTGTCACCACCTCCAGCTGAGGGCAGTATGGCTGCCTTGCCTCACTATCACCCAAGGCCTGCGCCAGCCGTGCCTCACCCAGCAGCTCCCTATGGGTACAAGCCTTCTCTTTCAAACAGAGTTCCATCAGTTTCTGACAAGGACGGAAGTCTTCAGTCCTTACATCAAGTTCATACTCTATATTCCCTTCGTTTTTTTGGCCCATAGTATTCTTAGGTCCAGCCTGGCCATAAAGTGACCAGTTCCTAGTTTGGTCCCCTTTTGAGAAAATATCCACTTCCTGTGATATACTGAGCAACTGCTTTGTTCCCAGCACTTCTTTTGGAGACAAATCCTTCCCTTCAGTGTCATTGTAAATGGTATAATAACGGGGACTTTTCCTTTCTGACAGATGAATGGATTCCTGAGATGTCTTGTACTCATCCACATTAATAGTGATAAGGTTGATCACTATTTTTTCACAAGGTATGAAAACGCTTTCCTTGCATTTATCAGTATAGTGCCACACCTGGAAAGCAAAAAAACGTAGTAAAAATATCATCTTGCTGCTTCTCATACTGTTATCTGTTTTTTAACTATAAGGCTGGGTCATATCTTTTTAAGTCAGTATTTCAATTTAGGGGAAAAGAAAGTTCCACATATACCTTCAGAAGTGTCAATGTGCTCCATTTTTTTTTATTCTTTAGTAAGTAAAAACATATTATGGCCAGCTCTGATTTCCATTTTCTCATCTTACCCATGTCAAAATAATAATTAGAACAATTTTGTATCAATCTGACTAGCACAAACTCAAGTGACTTCAGAGGAAACACGCCAGTTGCCCTTGGGTCACAAATGACAGCATCTATTCCACTCTATTTAACCAGCAAAGAGGAAGTGTAGTTGAAACCACATCCCACAAGCACAGAATCAGCTACCATGTTAAAGTATAGTTTGCATAGGATTGAATAAAGTAGGTTTCCTTTCAAAGGAGCAAGCTATACATTAAGGTTGAAATGCATTGTATGGAGCCTGCATTATGGATTCTGTCACAGGCTGAAATTAATAATATTGCTAACAGAAATAAATATTGTGTGAGCAGTTACTAAAACACCAGAAGTGGCACTTGAAGCTATTCTGAAGCTTGAATAAAGAATTAAGACCGCAAATCTAAGCACTAAGCAGCCTGAAATGCCTCCCAGGTTAGAAGCGCTGGACCAGAACGACTTGCTTATTTCACTTCCTCTTGGCCACGGGAGCTAGTCATTGGAAATAGTTTGCAGCTTAGGAAAAAGTGACAATCATTTAAATATCAGGTTTATTTTTTCTTGTATTTAGCACCTCTCATGTGACGTGCACTTCTTTGTTCACTATGTTCAACCTTTCTGCTATCTGTGGTTTCCTTCCAGCTGATTCAGAGCTCTACTGCACATGCCAAGCTTGGCAACATCAGCAGCAGTGCAGGACACTTACCAGGTTTGTTGGATGTTTCTGTTTGCTGACATGAATATATCTGTGCACATAATAGCATGCCATGGAAATAAAAAGGAGAACCAGGATGGTAGGCAGAACATATCCAAATAGGTTTGTTATAATCTGATCTGCTGTTTTATCTATTAAAAAAAAAAGTTTTAATTTAATATGTTAAAAAGTTGCTACATTAATGGATAGTTCACATAGTATTATATGCATTCAGAACACTGCTTTTTAGCTATGGTATGCAAATGTTTTAGACACTAAACAAGGAATCTGCAGACAATTAAAATGCTGACATTTGAGCCAGAGGACAAATGTTATACTGTAATTCTAAAAAGAAGCAATAACTTTGTTAACTCCCTCTCTCAGAACCTCCTCTTCCTTACTTCCCACTCCAAATGACCCAACTCTGTCACTCCTAAACCTCTTATGAGGAAAAAAAATATTCTCCATTCACAAAGACCTAAAGAACCCGGGTCTTTCTCTTCACAGGTAGGGAGCACCTACTAACTAGAAGAATTTTTTTTAAGTGAAGAATTTTTTCCATCAATACAGTTGCAGAGTAAGGAGAAAACCACATGAGCTTTTCAGCCTCTGAATGGGCACATTAAGAACTTCCAACCTCAGTGACCATGACTTTTTCAAACTTGGATCTTACTTCCATAATCTGGCAGCCCGCACGTACCTTTCAGAGTAGCAATGCAATACTCCTTGGAAAACCCGCTGCTTAAAAGCGGCGTAGTGACATGTATCTGTGCGCTGACACAATAAACTGTTCCAGGTTCTAGCCAGGGCACAACCAAGGTGTTGTTGCTGACAGAGAACCACCACTAGAAGGCATAAGAAAGATCCATCCCTTTAATATCTCACTTCACAGAAAAATAAAGAACAATTATATACAAAGTATTTCATATTTCCTTTTTTTTCTGGAAAATGCAAGAATGGCAAGAACTGCCAGCTGCATTTTTTTTTCCTGAATGCAATCAAAACTCGAGTGATTTATTAGGTCACATCCTCTTTCAATATTTTATTTTCCATACAATAATTCTGCTACTACTAATAAACTATTTTATGCATTCTGTGAAAGAGAATCATGGGCTATCACCAGCCCACCAACTCAAGCAGATGTAAAGTTAAATCATTACCAAGAGAAGAAACTGGTAAAGACAGGACCTTAGGATAATGGTGATAGCTATACAGACTTGTGAGTCCCAGGTAATTGTTCTGTGTCAATCATCTTAATAATAAATAAATAAATAAACCACCTTTGTATGCTTCTAATTACTAATCCAGGGAATTAAACATCCCCTTTGATAAGACCTTTTTGATGTGAATATTCTGTTTCTTGTCAGTTCAGACAAAATGTCCGGGGGACAAGGACAGAAGAATATTCTTGCATCTGATCACTAAATTGATCCTCATCTGCAATGTTTATGCTGGAAACTAGTCCCTGATATGAGGGTAAATTTGAAAGGACAGATGAATGGAGACATTCAGGTGTGGTGGTAAAGGTTGCAGTTGGTAGCGATGTCGCAGAATCACAGAATGGTTGAGGATGGAAGGGACCTCTAGAGATCATCTAGTCCAATCTCTCTGCTCCAGCAGGGATATCTAGAGCACGTGGCACAGGGTGGCATCCAGGCAGGTTTGGAAGATCTCCAGAGAAGGAGATGCCACAGCCGCTCTGGGCAGCCTGTTCCAGTCCTGCAAGTTCTACGTCCAACCTGATCAGCAGGGGAGCAGCTCCGCTGAAGAGGGCCTGGGGGCAGGCGCCACGTTGCAACTAAGGCAGCCGTACTCTGGCAGCAATAGCATCTGGGCTGGATTAACAGAAGAGCTGGCAGGTAAGTATTAACCTGCTTTACTCAGCACTCACCAGATCACATCGAGGGTACCCCCATCCAGTTTGGGCTCCTCAGTAGAGGTGATCATGGACAAACCACAAAGGGTTTAGCAAAGGACCATCAAACAGCCAGGGGCTGGAGCACTTGTCCAGCGAAAGGAAGCAGAGAGGTTTGGGCTTGTTCAGACTGGAGAAGAAAAGGCTGTGAGGGGGACCTCATAGCAGCCCCCTGGGACCTACCTAGGACCCCCAAGTCATCAAAAACAGCGTCAGGCTCTTCACAGTGCTGAACAGCAGAAACATGAGAAACAAGAGGCACAGGCTGAAACAGGAAGACCAGACTGGCAAGGAAACCCTTGACTATCCTCATGGGGGAAAAGAAGTAAAGCAGATTGCACAGCCTCCATGCTTGGAGGTTTTGAAGACCTGACTGTCCAGGTCAGGTCTTGGGCCTTGAACCTTGAGCAACATGGTCTGAGCTCAGGGCTGACCCTGCTTGAAGCATGAACTGGAGCAGAGACAGCCTGAGGTCTCGCTTCCAATCCGAATGATCCTACAATTCCTATCATCCTACGAATCTTATTTCAATTATTTCTACTGTGGACAAAACATATTCCAATAAAGGCAGAAGACAGATTTAACAATACGGTTCTATAGCCTTTTCAAAACTTACCCGTTTCTTTGTTTTTTTTTTGAGGACGGACACATTGTATTGCAGGCCAGGATATATCTGAGCCAGAGATATGGATTCTTCCTCAGGACTTCCCTTCCATTTCTCCGGAGCTGTCAGAATGACTGAAATAGATTTCTCTGTAGAAGATACGCTTACCATGGGTGGATCAATTTTAGCTGGAAAAGCAAGCATTTATATTAAGCCATTTCATGCAGCAGAGTCGCATTAATTTGACTATGAAGTTTCTTAAAGTGATTGACATTACCTTTCTGTAATATTTTGGGGAGTCCAAGTAGTACTTAGCAGTACAGTTCCTTTATTTTAGTAAAAAATTATTTCCAGATACCTAAGAAAAGTTTCTCACTGACAATTTGAACTCTGACTTAGAAATTTGCTAGAAATTCCTATGACTTAACAGAATATAAAACTTTGCAACTCCATTTGGTAAAAAAAGCTAAATTATCAGAGTGCTCCTGGATTATGTGGCACAACTGAGAGATATTATGCTATACAGTATGACTACTGCTTGGTTTAATATGGTCTTCTAAAAAAAATTCTTTATCCACAGCTATTTTTTCTTTTTTGATTGAAGGTTTATCAAAGCACAAAACATTATTCAATACACAGAAAACTTTTCAAATATATTAATTTAATATACATATTCAAATTCTCATAAGATTATTTCAACTGCTGTCACCAGCAACAGAAAGCTCAAATAAGAGTAAAAAATTCTACACTCTCCCTAAAATTAAAACAGCATATGCTAGTTAGGCACATGCACACTAGGAAGGTGGTACTAATCCAGATTATAAACATCTGCCTTTGTGATTAGTTTTCCTTACTCTCTGTGAGAGGGTTGAATCGGGCAGTCTCCATCCAGTTGGAGCACATCCCGTGCAGGAAGGCTTTAACACTTGCATAGTATTGTTCTTCATAATCAGCTGTTTCACTGGAGAGGTCACACCATGTTCTGCTGATATTCCTGCATTCTGATTTCCTTATCCATTTGCCAATACCATATCTATGTCAAAAAAAGGAAGAAAAGGAGTTGTACAAAAACCATCATCGTGGTATTAGTCATCTGATAACATACACACAGGAATTGATACTAAAGCTGAGAAAATAGTTTGCCTGCTCTGCAAAAATTTGCAATTTCAATGAATTACCAACTCCAGCTGAGAAAAAAAAACCCACAAGATTTACTCATTTTTTTAAATAAATAAAAATCACAATAAAACCTCTCCAGAAGAGGCAATAAGGAACTAACTGAAGTGCTAGAGATACTACTGTTTTGCCTACACAGATCAGAGATCTCTGCACAGTTTCCACACCTTTAATTTAAACACTATACGAAAAAGAGATTCTAATCACTTTGCTTTGCTTTTTACCATACTTGAGAACTTCAATGGATTTACTCCCAAACTGCAAGAATCTGTGGGATCAGCAGAAATCAGTGTGTGTCGAGTCTGTTCAAAAAGGCCAATGAAACACTGGATGCTGTTTATATTCCATTAAATATTCAATTCCCAGATTCATTTAAATGTATCTAAAAGGCAATTGTGATGCCAATCCACAGCACAATCCTTAAGTCTTCTAATTCACATTTTAGTTTTCCTTCCTGTACTTTTTAACAGCCATACCTTGCATTAAAGAAAAAAAATCTTATTTTAAAAATCTAAAATTAGTGAGGAATAAAACCGACAAGCCAACTTACACTGAATACTTCACCTTGTAGAGTACTCCATCTCCTGTGCCATCTGGTGCTGACCAGTGTAGGACATTCTTCATGTTTATAGATTCAAAATGGACATTCCTAGGGTTGGGCAAAGAACAATACAATTCTCCTAGGAAAGAATTAAAACAAACAAACAAAAACAAAACAAAAAGAGTGATAAACTCTAAGAATCAGCAAATACATATGCTTCCATGTAAGGAAAAATATACTTATTTTTAAGCATGCAATAAAATACTAAATGCTGTGTCCCTCTCAGCAAAGAGCATAATGTTGCTGCCCACACAAATTCAGTTAGTTCAAAACAATGCCCCTAGCTAGTTCAGTTTAAGAGGAGTTTTTTGGCTCTAGCAAAATAGCTTTTCTGTATGAGGGACATTGGCATAGAACTATCTAAAGCTAAAACTAGGTAGGTTCAGTCTAAAAATCAGAAAAACATTTAAAAAAACAGAATAACTGATTATCTGCACAATTTAATAAACAAAAGCATACAACATCCTCAATGCTTCTCTAGAATTCTTGCTGTATTTGAGCGCTCTTTACTGTACATTAAACGTTTGAATGTTTAAAAAGACATATGGAGCCTAGTTCAAGCACAGCTCTATAATCAGAGGTAAAATTTCACATTGGCAGATCTGACCAGATGATCACACTAACTCTAAAATAACTCATCATCTAAATTTATTTTCCAGAAAGGCACAATTGAATACCTACTCATATGTCACTAACTGGAATTACCGTTCAGTGCACCAACCTTTGAAAAAGGTTGCAAACATGTCTGGGGTCTAAGAAGCCAGTTACATGTGTCATTAACCCACACATTTAATATTAGAAGTTAAATGGAGGTGCTCATGTGGCTTGCATAATGGAGGCCCTTGGGCCCAGTGACATAACCCCAAGCTGCGAATTCTCTATTCCATCCCAAGCACCTCCAGCCATGAGGATGATGAGAATTGGCAGCGATTAGTAGCTTCAAGAGTCAGCCCTGACTCTGGCACTGCTGTGAAAAAGCTTCTTGTGAATTGCCATGAGAGAGGGCACAACTGGGAAGAGAGAAAGCAGATCTGTGGTCTTTCAGGACTTTTCAAAACCCTTTTAGCTCTTCCTCCAGGGACACAATTCTAGTTCTGCTTTAAGATAACGAAAAGAAACAGGAAGAGGGAAATAAAACATATTACAACGAACAGTAGGAACTCGTCTGAAAGAATGCTTCATGACCTTTGTTACTTCCTTAAGCAGTCCTTAAGATTTTAATAGCATATTTCACTACTGAAGTGTTCATTCTCCTGTATTATTAGGTACTGTATCATTGCTTCTGTAAATGAAATAAACTGCTGTCCTGATGAGCTTGCCAACTTCCAGAAATCTTTGAACCACACAGTAGAAGTATGTCAAGACTAACTACTTTAAACAGTTTTGTGGAAGTTGCAGCATTTTCAAGCCTCTAGCTATATATTAACATTCAAAAACTCTGGTGTATGACTCTATCTGTAACTTCTCATCATCAAACTGTATAGGGAGCTGTATTTTTAGGACTTAGATACTATTTATTGATTTTCAGATTTTTATTTATTTATTTATTTTAATTTGGAAAAAATTCAAACCATACATAAGGCAAATTTACTTATTTGCAAAGAGTATGCAGCAAGTCCTGTTTCCTTCACTGTTTGGACATAGAGAGGTAGAGTGACTGTCACCTTGCAGGGGCTAAAACCACGGGGTCAGTTAATAAATTACAATGTTGAGAAGTGGCAAGATACATTCAGCAAAACAGAGAAGTTTCTAAACATTGATGCATATGCCATTAAGAACAAACCAAAACACTAACTGCAAAAATTCCATGCATCGAACTGTACTGTACCCTTGCATTGAAGTATCTGAGGCTACAGAATCTGAGGCATCACCTGTATTATTGATAAAAAGGAAGGAGAGATTAAAAAAAATCAGAAGTAATGTAGTCCAAGACCTAAAAAAAGGCTACTGGGCAAGGAAGAGAGGGAAGGACTGAGACACAAAGGAACTTTCTGTTGTAGTGCCCAAATGAGAGGCAATACAAGATATTTTCTTAGAGTGCTGAAAGTCAAAGCCATGAAAAGCTTCTCAACAGACAACAATGAGGAAAAGCTAAAAAGTCTGACAAGGAAAGAGATAAGTATGCCAAGGAGTCCAGAGCAAATAATGCAGTAAATACTGAAAGGTCCAAAAACCTTTAGAAGAAAGATTAAAAAAAAAAAAAAAAAGACCGGACAATCTCCTAAGGTCACTTTTGCCCCACTTAGATAAGACTTCTTAGACTAACATTTATATCTGTTTTTGAACTATCTAGTAATGTATTTGTAGGGGACAATGCTTAGACAGGTAGAGCAGAGCTAAAAATATCCTTAACAGGTCAATTTTCAGACTTTTGTCTTCAGACCTTATCTTAAGAAAGAGTTTTTAAAATCCATACTGCTTAGCGGGCTAACACACTGTCACTGAATTAAACTAGATGGAAGCAGTGAACTCATCAGGCAAGGGAAATTACCTCACTGATTTTCTGAATATTTTTGTTTGTACCTTTTGACATTTGTCCATGCCTGCATAAACACATTTGTATTTCTTGAGCACATCTGTCTCTTTAAATTAGAAAAAAAGTTATGTACAGAAGACATGAGTTTATTACATTTTAATATTTTTAAACTAGCATATAAAGGTATTTTTGTTGATTTTTTTTTTTAAACGTCCTTCCCAATCTGTGGTTTTTGATGTGGTAAATGAAGTTTCAAAACAGAAACATTGACTACAGCAGATGAACCAATCTCAGCAAACAAAACCCACAGAACCATATCTTTTCAAGATCTAAAGCATTATAACACTGAGTTTGCTCCTATCTGCCGCAAGTTCTGTGTGACTTGGAAGACAGAGAGACTAAGAACACCAATTTTCCATTAACTTTAAAAGCAGAGATTTTGTTTCTTCTTTTGGTTTTGTCCCTTTAGCAAAGATTTCTTTTTGTCCTTTGAAAAAAACATAATTATTTTAATTCTTCAAAAATTCATATGTAAAACAGGATCCACCACAATCCCCTATTTCTACAAGATTAAATGTCTATATAATGCTCAACAGTATCGGGAGACATGCACAGAAAAAAACTTAAATGTAGCAGGTATGTTCCAGAGTCAGTGATGAAGCATGTGCATTTACTTGCTTACGTCAGTATCTTGTCTTTTAACATAATATATCCATCTTCTGATTTAATTTCTTTCCAATAACCAGAATTAATGTCATAGATGTGATAGAAGTATTTTCAGTTTACACTGGCCTACATGAGAGCAGACGTCAGTCTTGCATTTGGCTTTGTTAGGCTGCGTCTGCATGATATGCAGTGTCTGCAATGGCTGTCATCACTTTCCAGTATAATGAAGTCACTTCCTTAATTTACTTCTAGCATGGAGAAACCTGCAGCCATTATTACTGTCTTTTCAAGTGCTGTAAATGAAACCTTGAGCAATATTGTTCTATACATCTCCATGACTCCTTGCACACCAGAACTGGAAAGAAAGCAACAATAAAGGTTTGTAAACTTGATAATCACAACGATCAGCCAAGCCTTGATCTTAGAATAAGCAATTGCAAGGCTTTACAATAAAATGACAGTCTCAAAACACTTCAATATGTGAGCAAAAAAAACCCCACTCATGTCAGTAAGATTATTCACACAAGCAGAAGACTGCTTTGCAGGTGCCTCATCTACTCTGTATGAAAGAGCCTGTTGGGTTTAAAAATGAAGTGTTTTAATTCCATAGAGTTCAGCGCCATATATATGCTTTACTCAAGTCAGTCCTTCTCAAAAGAGCTTTGATTACAACAATATCTATATGTCCACATGCATACATCTATGTGGAAATACAAAATACAAATGCATACAGGCATACAGTCTCCATGATATAACTGTCTGTTTCACGTACCTACTCTTTATGTCTAGCTGTCTAATTCTGTGACAAATAGCTAGTGATTCTTACCAGTGCTTCAAAACAAATCCAGGCTGCAACTACCTGAACGCCCTATCAATTGAATTGTTAATCCAGTCCAATGGGAGACGGTATTTTTTAACTCCCATGGAAGCCAGAAGAGAGCCGGCTCCACTTTTCACTTGAATTTGATAATCTAGCATTACAAAGCATAAGTATATGACACACTTGAATTACTGTCGGATTTTCTTATATTAAGTAGTTGCTGGGAACATCTCTAAAGGGCTCTTTGGAGACTCATCTCTTTGGAGGCTGACAACAAGGCAAGCACCCCCTGCACTCCACCATTTCCAGTTGCCAGTTCAGGGCCACTGGTGTATGCCAATTTCACACACATAAAAAAGCAGACTTTCAAAATGCTGCATCTCCTTTCTTCACTGGGAACTCTGAAGGACTGAAATACGAAGCAATTTAGGTGCTAGCTTTCAAAAATACAGTACTAAAACATTCATGTTGGGTTTTATGGCTATTTGGTAACTCATTGCCTTTCTGTAGTCTTTTTATTCAGTTTGGATGATTTTCACCAATTCTTGTAATATCATGCCTGTTTGTTCTACTGCTGCTTTTTTTTCTTCCTTCCCCCCACCCTTTAAGGAACTCCTACTCTCCTGCCTAACTTTAGCTCATCTCCTAAAATGGTTATGTTGTTTGCAATGAAAAAATATTCAAACACCCACCTAAGCATAACATGAGTGGTAATACTGGGTCATACCTATTCATTTATTGTATTAATTTAGTAGTATTTTCTAGCAGACAGTTGGGACTGTCTTTTCTGGTGTATCTACGTTCTTCAGCAAGCTGACACTGGCCACGAAGGAATGTGAGGGAGTACATGAAATGGTAAACAGCACAACTGAGCCAAAATTGGAAACTAAAAGTTGCAGAGAGGAAGGGAAACCCTGCAAAGCCAGGAATATACGTTAGCAAATGTCATTACCTGGTATTAGTCATCCTAGCAGCAGTCTAAGCAAATGAGTTAAAAAAAAAAAAAAAGTTCAATGGAATGGTCTTGAAAGTTTTATCTGTTCTGATTCCTTAAACTCATTTCTGAGATTCAGTGGACTGGATAACTAGAAGGACAAATAAGATTCATTACAACTTGGCTCCCTTTTGCCACGGTGTGTTGCTGGGGATGGCAGAATATTAAGCCAGGCTGGTGAAGACTTTTACTTTAGCAGTACGGGTGGGAATGTGGGGAGAAGCACAGAGGTGATTTCCTGTTTTAGTCATAGCGGTGCTTGACACATAACCACAGAGAAAGCTACTGCCCTCCTAGAAGTGGAGTCAGTTACTCCTGTCAGTCTTTTCATTACGGGCACAGGGGAAAAGGGAGAAAAATATGCATACAGAAGCAGAGTCATAAGATTAAATGAAAACGAGGAGGTGGAGCAAACAGAAAAGCAAATGTTGTAAGAGAAGAGGTGAGAAACATGAGAGAATAAAAAGACCATTTTTGATAAAAATAAGTATGGTTGCCATTGGAAGCAGGTGAGTAGGAGATTGTTTGGGGAATGAATAACAATGGTGGGAATACAGATGCAGAAGGTGGACTGAAGGTGCAAACTTACCCTGACACATTCTCTTCTATCTGAAGTCTCATGTTATTTATCCAAATCATGCTCTGACTTAAAAAAACCAGTCCTGCAGAGAACATTGTTCAAAAAACATTTCAGAGGTTAGAATGGGTAAAGACTCATTCTGCTACAAAAGAAGATAAAGTCTTCCCAGGCCAGGGAAGATTTGCTGGAAGACTAGCTGGAAGATAGCTGGATCCGCCTCTAGCAACTGATGACTGCTCCAGCCATCATGCTTACCAACTTGTAAGATGGAAGCTAAATAAATTGAATTTACTTCCCATTGCTCTTAAGGTTTGCAAGTGCAAGAGTAAAGCTGGTTCTACCTACTCATACTCCACTGCAAAAACACTTCCTTTATGCACTCCAAAGGGAGAAAGCTATTGCAGTTACTGAAAATATGATATCTGTTTATTTTGAGTAATGGCATCATAAATATTGTCTTGAAACAACTTGAGTGAAGTTCAAGATGTGTGGTCTGAAATTACTTGCAACCTCTTCAAGACTGAGTGATAATCTAATAGAACAGAATATTTTTACAAATCAAAATAATTTAACTTGATATTTTGTAAGTCTAATCCATATTTTGACAAAAAACGCCCTATTTTTGACATAATAATTCTATGACATAATGGCTGCTTCTCTAAAGCAGATCTTCAAAATTATAAATTTTTAAAAATAGTCCACTGTTCAGAATTTAAATATTTTCTTTTCTCCCTAGAATATGTCTAGAATCATCACTTTTCCATAGATGATCCTGAAGTAAAGGGCTATCACAAGCCAACATGCAAAAAACACATCCCAATAGCCACCAAAAAAACCAAACTCAAGTTAAATATTCTTTTTAAAATGAAAGCATATAAAGACAGATCCTATGTGACAGCTGTTAGCTGAATTATAAACTCAGCAAATACGAGCTTTGGCTTTCCTTATTTAGTGCTGGCTAATATCTATTAGGCAACAAGAACTGATAATATTGACTTATTGCCTAAAGGGTGTTGTTCCTTGCTCCAGGACCTACTAATGGCCTGTCTAGACAAGAGATTGTTTTTCTTGAAGTACAAATGAATTGCTTAAGTGAATTGTTCTCTTTCGAGTCCACATTTTCCCCTGGGCATAGTATGAAGCAAGTGAAAAATGAAGGCAAGGTCTCATCTTCAAGGGAAAGTTAATCCTCAGAAGATGCAACTTGAACACATTTTTCTAGATCAGAGTCTCGGGAGGTAGGACTAATGCACCTTACAGGCCTGCAACAGCTCATCTCTTGGGGGGCAATATGACCCTCTCAGCCCAACTGCCTGCAAATCTGAAAGATAACAAATGGCCTATTTCTCATCTCCAGTCAGTGCTTGCCAATGGCAAGAGTACTCCCAAGAGGTCGCAACTCTATCCCTCAGAGCCACACAAGCACTCCCAGTGTCTCATACGACAGTATCTACAGTTGCGTTAGCGGCATAATTGCAGGCAGCACAGCGCAGAGCCTGGCAGGACTTGCAGGAGTTACGTACCTGCGTGGGCACTTGCTGTTATCTGCCCGAGATCATGCCTCATGCCAAAACACAGGCATGTGGGCCACAGGTCACCTCCTCCTCTTACCCTTCGTGAAATCTCCTCTGAGAAAAGTTTTCCTCTCTTGCTCCACCAACTACCCTTCCAACTTGCTGGCTGCAAAGTGTTGGAACAATCCAGAAGAGCACAGGACTTCAGTGCACCTTGTAGGATGCCCAGCACCGTTTGGAGGTTGCTCTTGGTAGTGTCAGAGATGTTCTGGGAACACACCAGCAGACTAGAAGCATCCTGCTAAGGATTTCTTCTACTACTCAAAGAACTCACATAACAGTTATCTTCCTCCTTGTGCTCCACATTTACCCTAGTTTCTTAAGGCTGCAGGACAGAAATACAAAGCAGCCCCGAACAGCAGCCCTCCGCTGCCCCCAGTCTTCATCTCATCCGGCTAGTTGATGAGGTTGCTGGAATGGCAGGTGGAATCTGTGTGGGGAGAACTGAGAAGGCCCAAGCAAAGGGAGGCTCAAGTCTCACATTAGGCAGCTGCTTGTAGTGAGCTCACACACAGTGCAGTTTGCTGAAGTACAGGTGTACGTTTCTGTTATGTCCTATGAGGTATGGTCTCATGTGCTTTGAGGCACCGTATGACTGTTTAGAGTGTTCCCACGGTCATTTCAGACGTGAATCAGTCAGTATCTAATAATAGGTACATTATTATTTTTAGTCTCTTTCCTGTACTTAAGGCTTTTGTTGTTGTTGTTGTTGTTAAAACAGCTGGTCATGAGTTTTCGACACATTTGCAGATTTGACATGTTTTTTTTTTTTCCGCCTCTACAGATTAAGTTATTTATCACAGTCATCTACTGCTTTTACATATAAGTTACTAAGGACTGTCTTGGAAATGCTATTAAAGGAACTAACACAGTTGGATCTAAGGAACACTGTATTGATGCACCCTAAGAACAAGACACTGATGCGCCTTCAGAAAGGACAAGGAAAGCCAAGAGCAGAGAAGTCTGGTGCAAGCCACAGGCCATCATAAACATCAGCTTCACTGCCCTCCAGCTCTAGCAATCTTTTGAGAAACTAATAGGAAATAAATTATCCCCTTTCATCTAAGGGCGGTAATAATCACATAAGTTTATGTCTTCATGCATGGGGTGTAAGTAAGCTCAAATACTTTAATCTTGGTAACCGCATATCATAGAATCATAGAATCATAGAATACTCTTTTACTGTCTCTTTGGTCACATGCTATCTAGTCCTACAAAAAAAGCAAGTGGAAAGCTTAAGANACCACCCTCTGAGTTCTGCCATCTAGCCAATTGCCAATCCTCCTCACCGATATATAAGGGTTCTTTCACTTGAAGCAGCACTCTTTTACTGTCTCTTTGGTCATATTCTTCATCTCTTTACAAAAAAAGCAAGTGGAAAACTTAAGGTTGAAAAATAATTCAACTATCTAGTGAGATTTAGCTTGGGATGCTGGGCAATAAAGAATGGAAGAAGGGACTACAGCCTTTCTCTGGATCAGTTCAATTCAGTTTAAAACAGTCTTGTAGCCAGGCAGAAATAAATAATATATGGATATATACCTCTTCAGTCATCTATTCTTCATGTGGAAGTACTATAGCTGATTGGCTGAATTAACCTCTTCACATCAAAAGACATCCCATACTCCCGTCCTATACCTTGTTTACTTTTATTTATTTATTGCTTTATCTGGTTTACTATACTTTTTCTAAAAAAAAAAAAAAAAGTTACTGGCACACTAATTTACACAAACAGACCTGTAACAAATCATTTAAACATGTTTCTCTAACAAAACTTCATTTTTTATGCAGAGATGGGCCTGGCTGCTAAAAACACAGGCTTCATAAGAGATGCTTTTTAACTTTCTCAGCTATTAATCAAGTGGTTGCAGATAATAAAACACCAGTTCTTGGAGAGAAATTAATTAGTAGAAACAAGCCGCAACTACTACATGAAACATAGGCTGAAACTCCACACACTTGGAAAAGACTTGAGTAATACTAACCACTTGTTAGTCTTGGAATTAAGAACACAAGAACACAAAGAAGACATTGCTAGAAAACAACAATGAAGGAAGGCTGAAGTTATCAGAATGGTAAACCTAAATGTTATCACACGAACTGCAAAACAAACCTTGGCTTGAGACTTTAAGCACAAAGTTCCAGTTGCATTGAGAAGTTTCTCTATAAAAATACCTACTTTAACCACTTACATTCCTATTAGGCATTAATAAATTGTCTGTTGAGGAAATCAGAAGCAAACCAAACCACTAGAACACAAACCACGGCATCACCTGGAACAGCCTGTGATGAGAAAGCAATTTAGAGACAAGAACGGCAGGAAGATAAGACTTTTTACATTCTGCCATGTTCCTTACGATCTTCTTTCATATCCAAAACGTACCTTAAATTACCTTGTGTCAATACTGGAACATCTCAGCACTCGAACTTTGGGCCAAACATTACATTTCTGTTCTACAACAATGTACTCTGTATCATGTCAAACAGGAATAAAAGTGATTGTAACTGAAGAATGGGATAGAGTAGTTCTGGTTTGGACATTGTATGAAAAGCCAACAAGCAAATTCTTTCTGCTGTTCAAGTTTCCAGAGGGAGCAAATCAAACTGCTTGCAAAGAGCAGTCTCTTTCCTCCTCTCAAAATCAGGAACAGCAGGCACAGTAGCAACTCAATTCTATAGCAGCCAAGTCTACTATTTTCTTTAGTAACACTGTAGACTAATTCTAGACAGAAGAAAAATGAGGCAGAATGCCAAGTGGGGTAAATTGCTTTAAAATAATTTACATATATTTGACTTCAGTATATTGATTATTTACTATGATTTGTCAATGATTTACTATATATAGGTAGAGAAGAAAGTAAATATATTGTTAATATACTGCCAGTCTTCTGGTTGTATTTAAAGCATAATAAGATATAACGTCTGGGCATAAATTCAATCCCTGACCTCAAGCTCGGTGGCTTAATTGCAAAGCCTGTACTGCGCTCCATCATTTTATTCTATATTTCCTGGAAGAATTTATTTATAAAAAAAAGGTATTTGTATCTTTCAGTATTCTAGCAGTTGTCAAACAAAACATTAAACTTTGCTTGAAAGGAGGGCTGCAGTTCTTTCTCGAAGCATAGATTTAACTATCTATGAGTAAAAAAATCTGATAAAGCATAAATTGTGAGATAAAAATTAAATTAGGTGTGCAAATGCAGACAAAACAACTTAATTATCACAAATATTGAAAATGAGGAAGCTTGCAAGATCCTACCTTAAGAAACATAGCTGGTCTATTAGGCAACCAACTCCTGGGTTATTTAAGGCAAAACAAACAAATAAAACAAAAATCCACAAAACGCCCATACCACACGCACTATATGCTATAATTTTCTAAAAAAAAAAGTAAAAGGCATCTGAATGCCAGTTACACAGACGCAATCATTTGCCTAAAACAAAGTAAGTATTGTAAGATGCAGCACCCTGAGGACATACGCCAAAAGTCAAAGTCACTGATGGAATTGTCAAGGAATTAACTGAAGCACAATCCTTAGACAGTGCCACTGAATAGCAGGATAAAAGGAGCACTTGCAAACACAGTCCACCTCTCACCAGACCTGGAAAGAATTCTTTGGGGATATAAGTCTCTAAGGATGGAGTCTGATCCTATGCTGTTTTGGGGACAGCAACTGCAGCAGAAAACAGGGGCAAGAAGCATGGCGAGATTTCCCAAAAGATCTGTCGACCCAGAGAATACCATGCTCTAGAGTTTGCTTTCTAGAGCCCGAGAGTTTGCTGCTAGAACTGCTCGCACAATCCTTTCTGGCTGGCCCGTTTTTTTTTTTTTTTTTTGTCCTGGGATGCACAGCTCTCCCTGGGCAAGTGTTCTGGTTGATGGGTGAGAGGAATCAGAGCTACTCAGGAAACTGGCAAACGAGAACTGACTGTCAAAAAATCATCCTGTCAATTCCTTGCAGATACCCTGTAACTGAAGGATCGAGGGCACAGAGAAAGGGACTGAGAAACGGACACAGTGCTAGAAGGCTAACTACCAGTATTTCAAGTGCAGAAGCGATGCCCAGACTTCATTTATCCTTGACAGAACCCACCCCAATAGCCCAGAGGCAGAACTCCTGGGGATGGGGACCATCAAACACACAGGGAGACACACGTAACACACACACTTGCGGTCCTGCTCCAACGCGCATAACAAGACCCATCTCAAGACTATACTCTCAACTTAGGGCTCACACCAAGTAAGCGCTTTGGGAACGCACACCTTTACAAAGCCCAAGCGCGCGGATGCCGAGAAGGGGTCGGCGCGCGCGCCGCCACCTACCTGCGGGCGCCGCGGCGGGCGGCGGCAGCAGCAGCGGCAGCACGAGCAGCCAGGGCGCCCCCG